>JBBPQN010000127.1:0-25928 GCA_038092575.1 Boletus subluridellus | reverse complement strand
GTACGAGTTATCCGATGAAGCCTTCACGGACTTCCAACCCATTCCGACTTCTTCCGAAGGCACTGCCTTGTTCTGATCCGGTTTCTTCCTTTCCTATTTGTTCCGATACCTTTGATCCCATTCTTCCCGAGGACACTGCCCCATTCCGTCACATGCTTATTATACACGACGCGTTTCTTACTTCATCATCACGATAGTGCCTCCCCTGAAGTCCTCTTTCCTATTTAGTCTCACCTGCCCTAAACGCCTTCAGGCAGTATATATATTCATGCTCCGCCTGTATCTACTCTCTAACTTTAACCTACACAATCTACCGTGTGTTCAGGTTCCCAGCTGGCTCGATCCTCTCACTGCTGGTCTCAGATCCCTCTCCTCATTGTACTCTTCGTCCTCAGGAGAGTATATACTCAACGCTAGTCACGGTGGGACTAGGCATACTTAAGAACCTTCCGCTGATCGGAAGCTAAGGTGCTAGGAACTTGACACTTGTTGGTGTCACTTGTTACGGAGTCGTAACAAAAGGTTAAAGTTTCTATCTCGTTGGTGTTACCACACCCAATGACCCCTTCAAACCATACCTGCCACTGAGGCAGCCAGTCGGTCAACATGAGGTGAATCAATCTTTCACAACTCCTTGCTGGAGACCACGAAGACGATGAGGAACGTCGTATATCTCCCCCACAACAGTCTTCTACCTTCACTGCCATACCGGCAGAACCACAAAGAATCCCAGGAACGTCTAGGACTCCCTCAATCTCTGGCCCTCCCCCTCGCAGGTCGTCACCAGCAGTATCCCAATCATCGTCTGCGGGATACCCTCCTCCTACCCCTCTCTCCCAAACCGCCATCCCCGAGGAAGGAACTATAGAAAGAACCATCCTCACTGGTGCAGAAGCAGAGGCCTACATAGCTGCCCATCGAGCACCTCTCCCTCCACCGCCACCTCCACTACCAGAGCCAGACCCAGACTACCCTATCGACGATGAAGAAGACTCTGACGACGACGACATGGGGAAAGACTTGAAAGCTGCCCTCCCGGAAGACTTCTCTGGAGAAGGGAAGGATTCCAACTGATGGATCCTAGGGATGGACAGGTACTTCTCCCTCCATCCAGACCTCACAGACAGAGCCAAAGGGGTCATATTACTCAACCAGATGCCCACTGGAAGGGGCAAAGCCTTCGCTGAGGCATGGCTAATCAAACTCGCCGATAACACTATCCCTGCTGCCGACAAAGACTACGCCCACATTAGAGAAGCCTTCACTCTCACATTCTCCCCATATGATGCCGCCTCCCATGCTAGAGTAGAACTCGCCTCTCTCCGACAAGACACCCGGAAGGAGGGAAGTTTCAAGAAATACCTAGCCACCTTCGTCGTACTCGCAACCCAGGCGGGGATAAAAGAAAGAAGCGCTCTCCAGGAATGGTTCCTATGAGGGGTAGATCGAGAAATAGCAACCAACCTCACTCTCTCCGGCGTCCTCAAAACCGCAGACAAAATTGAGGACATCTACAACAAAGCCGCAGAAATTGAGAGTGGACTAGCCAGGATAAGGGATATGGACCGAATTCCCAGAATCCCACTAGGAAAAGCAGGAGGAAGAATTCGACACGACCTCAACGCCATGGACGTAGATCGACTCACACTCTCTCCAGTAGAGAGAGCTCGTCTCATATGAGAAAAACGCTGCTTCATCTGCAAGAAGGAAGGATGTTCTACCAGAAAACATCCTCGACCTAGAGGACCCCCGAAGAACGTCCAAACCCGAGCAGTCACAGGAGGAGACCCAATAGACACCTACGTCAACTCCCTGAGAACTCGCTCGGACAAAGACGAAATCCTTCGGACCCTCAAAGCAGCCTTTGATCCCACCAGAGACAAGAAAGGAGACACTCTCACCAATGAAGAGTGGGGAGAGGAAGAGGTGAATGTATTGGAAACAGGCTCCCTCTCGGGACCTTCAACTTCGCATTTTTAGGCGGAGGGAATGGACCAACGTCATTACCCTCCACAACGATTGCACCTGTATTTATTTCCGGATCCCACAGTAATTCTATTCGCATCCCGGTCAAGATCCAGAATACCAGTGCAACGAAAATCGTTGGCTTAAATGCCCTTATCGATAGCGGAGCGACAGGATGTTTCCTGTCCAGAAGGTTTGCCGAAGAAAGTAGAATTCCTCTCACCACTCTTCCTCGCCCCATCAAAGCTTGGAACGTCGACGGGTCTACCAACCAATCGGGAGATATTACACACAGCGCATCTGTGGTACTCAACTTGGACGGAGTACTAGAACAGAGACGACTACTCATCCTCAATTGTGGAAAGGATGACCTCATCTTGGGACTACCCTGGTTACGGGCAGTCAACCCCGTCATTGACTGGGCAAACGGGAAAGTGACGATCACTCCCGCCCAGTACAAGAATCGAACTGGAGATTCACTGGAGGCACTGTCACAGAGGTATCTGCTGAAATACCTACATGTGGACGACAACACGAATATCGAGAAAGACCTGTGGTCCTCTTTCTATCGATACCAGAACCCCATACACCGAGTCCATATAATCAACACGCAGTACAACTCGTGTGCCCCAGAGCATATTATACGAAAGACCACGTTGTCCACCCAACTGGCGCAGAAAGAAGGACCTGCTACAACGATCCTTCCCCCAGAATACAAGGAGTACCAAGAAGTCTTCCGCGATAAGACTGGTACTCAGCTACCCCCCAGTAGACCCTACAACCATGCCATTGAACTCAAGGACTCGTTCATTCCTCGAAGAGCCAAAACCTATCCGCTGGCTCCCCCAGAACAAAAGGCATGTAAAGAGTTCATCAACGAACATCTAGCTTCAGGAAAGATTGTCCCCTTGAAGTCTCCGCAGGCATCTCCCTTCTTTGTCGTACAAAAGAAGGACGGGAAATTACGCCCCTGCCAAGACTATCAATATCTGAACAACCACACCATCAAGAACGCTTACCCGCTACCTCTGATCTCCGATCTCGTGGACAAAGTCTGGGGATCCTCTATCTTCACTAAATTTGACGTATGATGGGGATACAACAATATCCTCATCAAGCCGGAAGATAGATGGAAGGCAGCGTTTGTAATGCCTTTCGGGTTATACGAACCCACTGTGATGTTCTTCAGGATGTGCAACTCACCGGCCACTTTCCAAGCCTTCATGGATGATCTCTTTGGTGACTACATCACGGAAGGATGGTTGATCATTTATATGGACGATCTCCTTATCCACTCTGCCAACCCCGCCCTCCATGACGAACGAACCAAGAAAGTCCTTCAACACTTCCAGGAACATGAGATGTTTCTGAAACTTGAGAAATGCACCTTTAATGCATCATCCGTGGACTATCTTGGCCTAGTCCTCGACCAGACTGGGGTACGTATAGATCCTACCAAATTGAAGGCCATCGATGAGTGGCCCCGTCCGTCCTCCGTAAGGGAGATTAGGTCTTTCCTAGGGTTTTGTAACTTCTACCGGAAGTTCATCCCCTCCTTCTCTGAGCTCGCATGACCCCTCCTTGACCTTACCAAGAAGGGATGCGTATGGACCTGGGGATCCAATCAGGAAGACGCTTTCCTCACTCTTCAGAAAGCGTTCACCAAAAGACCGGTCTTAGCCTTCCCGGACATCACACGCCCCTTCACCATCATGACGGACGCCTCCCTCACAGCTTCGGGTGCTGTGTTAATGCAGAAAAATGACAACAGGGACATGCAGCCCTGTGGCTATCTCTCCCAGACCTTCTCTCCCGCTGAGAGAAATTACGACATCTTTGATCGGGAACTCCTCGCAGTCATCAGAGGACTCGAGGACTGGCGCCAGTATCTCCTGGGTTCCCCCTTTCCAGTAACGGTTCTTACCGACCATAAGAACCTCACATATCTCAAGCAACCGAGGAAACTCTCCCGACGACAGGCCCACTGGCTACTCTTCCTCCAGGACTTCGACCTAGAATACACTGCCCTTCCTGGTACTCAGATGGCCCCGGCAGATGCCCTCTCCTGCAGGGATGACATGGATACATCGGAGGATAACACCGACATACAACTCCTTCCCCCCCACGCCTTTGTACGTGTGATCGACGTTGCCCTCGCCGATAAAATCCAGTCCGGTTCCTCCTCCAACCCTCTGGTCCTGGACGCCCTGACCACGATGGAAAAGGATACTCCCCTCTTCAGCCAATCAGTCTCTAATGACTGGTCATACACAGACGGAAAGCTCTACTACAAAAACCGCCTCTATGTCCCTGCCGACGCTCGCAAAGACCTCACTGTTACTGCCCATGACTCCCCCACCGGAGGTCATGGGGGCCACCTTCACACTGTCGCGTTGCTCAGCCGGGATTATTGGTGGCCGGGACTTTCCTCTTTCGTCCGCCGCTATGTTGTGGGATGCGCCGTTTGCCAGTTGAACAAGGTCGTCACCCATCCCACGGTTCCCCCTTTGGTTCCCCTGGCGGTTGCCACTTCCCGCCCTTTTGCCCACCTCTCGGTGGACCTCATCACTGACCTTCCCCCAGTTTCTGGCTTTGATTCTGTCATGGTCGTGGTCGACCATGGGCTTAGTAAGGGGGTAATTGTCGCCCCTTGCTCCAAAACGGTGGATGCTGAGGGGATAGCCCAGTTATTTTTCACTCACGTCTTCCGTCGATTCGGCCTCCACGACAAATTGGTGTCAGATCGTGGCCCACAATTTGCATCTGCCTTCACACGAGAGCTGGCACGACTACTGGAATATGACGTCTCCCTTTCCACTGCCTATCACCCACAGACTGATGGGGAAACCGAGCGGTACAATCAGGAATTAGAAACCTTCCTGTGTATCTTCTGCACCAACGCCCCCCATAAATGGGTGGAACTCCTCCCTATGGCTGAGTTCGCCCACAACTCTGCAGTCCACTCGGTCACGGGGAAATCCCCTTTCTCCCTACTCCATGGATATGAACCGAGAGCATACCCCCCTCTTGGAAAGACCTTCATCCCTTCCCTGGAAACCCGTCTAAATTCCCTGGAATTCACCCGCATAGAAGCAAAAGCAGCTCACGAACTCGCTCAATTACAGATGAAAGAATGACGACATTCCCGATTTAAACCGTGGAAAGAAGGAGACCGAGTATGGCTAGAAGCCAAGAACCTTCGACTCCAAACACCTTCGCGGAAACTTGCCCAATGAAGGACCGGACCATTCCGGATCTCAAAAGTAATCTCTCCTGTTGCGTACCGATTAGATCTCCCATCTCAATGGAAGATCCACAACGTGTTCCACGCCTCTCTATTGACCCCATATCGGGAAACTGCGGAACATGGCCCCAACTTCTCCCGACCTCCTCCGGAACTAATCGGAGCGGAAGAAGAATACGAAGTGGAAGCAATCATCGCTCATCGGGGAAACTCGGGAAGGAGGCAATACTGGGTGCAATGGAAAGGCTATCCGGCCTCGGAGCAAACGTGGGAACCACTGAGCAACTTAGGAAATGCCAAGAAGATCCTAGAGGAGTATAAAAAGAGGAACGGACTTTGAATCCCTCTTCTTTCCCAACTCCCATGACGTTTCCTTTCCTCCCTTCTGTCCCTCTGTCCACACGCCTCCAACGCCTCAATCCTTCCTCCCGCCACCTCATCTATGTCGCCCTCCTCGAGAACCGAGAAGCAACTATCGTGCTTGAGAGATTACCACTCTTCTCGTGCAATGACACGCTCATCCACCTCATCTGTCTCTACAGACACTACACCACTATTTGATCCCTTCTCCCCTGGGCCGTCTGGGACACGGCAGGTACCGTTGGAGGGGTTGAACACTCCTACGCTGGGCAGACATCCAATGTCTCGCCACTCGCGGCCATCGAGCAAGCCGTACTCGAGATTAGGAATGCCACCCTCAACGCCTTGTATGTCGAGAGACTCAACTACTGCATCTCCATCCTCCCCCTCCCCCTCATCTCGTCATTCCTTCACCCTGTCCTCTTTTCCCTTCCGGAAGAAGAAAGACAGGCGTACTTCAACAATGACCCCCTTCCTGCCGACGCTGAGCTCTTTAACAGAGCACCTGACTCCTCCGCGTCCTCCACTCCCACCGCGGTCAACTGAAGCACAAGCCTTGGAAGATCTCATCTCGAGCTTACAAGCCGAGTTGACATCGGAACCCTCTCCAGACCCGGAGGATCGGATAGACTCTCCCCCTCCAGCAACCACACAACCCCCATCGCCACTCATCCTGCCACCCCCGTACCAACCGACCCCAGGTCCCCTCGCCCCCTCAGACGTCGCCGTCAACTGCTTATCTCTACCAGATTACCATCCCAGACCACCACTAATCTTCCCCCCGCTTTGGGAAACGTGGCAGAGTCGGCTCCCGTTGACACAAGCAACTTACTCGGTGGACCTGGGCACACCCCGCCCTCCTCTCGACTTCATCCCCGTCGAGCAACTCCAGCCATACGCCGTAATCCCCCACCCAATGTGGGCTCCGTACCTGGCCCGTCCACCTCCTCCATGCATCACCCACCCATGGTCCCAGTCAGGTGCTACAACTGTTATCAGTTCGGACACCTCCGTCCCTACTGTCCCAGATACCGTTGCCCCTTCTGCGACCAGCTCGCCCCCGGGCATAAACAGGCTGACCGTCCTCGCCGACGTTGCAACTACTGCGACAAGACTGGACATCTCACCTCCAATTGCCATCTCCATGACCTCTCAGCCATCGACTGGGACCTCACCAATTACGAGGAGAACGAGGGAGACCGAGACTAATGTGGAGTCAGAGATGGAACTTCTGATGTACGCGGAGGGTAATGTTACGAGTGGTGACACCCCCCCTTTATTTTCCCCTTCCTCTTTGTCGCTGGACTATCCTGAGTCGTCTCTATGGGACAACATTATCATGTCACTCCAGGAGTACGAGTTATCCGATGAAGCCTTCACGGACTTCCAACCCATTCCGACTTCTTCCGAAGGCACTGCCTTGTTCTGATCCGGTTTCTTCCTTTCCTATTTGTTCCGATACCTTTGATCCCATTCTTCCTGAGGACACTGCCCCATTCCGTCACATGCTTATTATACGCGACGCGTTTCTTACTTCATCATCACGATAGTGCCTCCCCTGAAGTCCTCTTTCCTATTTAGTCTCACCTGCCCTAAACGCCTTCAGGCAGTATATATATTCACGCTCCGCCTGTATCTACTCTCTAACTTTAACCTACACAATCTACCATGTGTTCAGGTTCCCAGCTGGCTCGATCCTCTCGCTGCTGGTCTCAGATCCCTCTCCTCATTGTACTCTTCGTCCTCAGGAGAGTATACACTCGACGCTAGTCACGGTGGGACTAGGCATACTTAAGAACCTTCCGCTGATCGGAAGCTAAGGTGCTAGGAACTTGACACTTGTTGGTGTCACTTGTTACAGAGTTGTAACACCATCTGACAAGACAACTCCAGAGTTCCAGAGTTCGATTCCCCCTCAGAGTTACCTCAGTCTTAACACACACCTGGATTGTATATGGTGGCCTGGTTATGCCACAATGTGATCATGCTTGGTGGCTCTGTGTTGAAGTCTTTGATGACCTCTTGCAGCAGTGCCCCTTCAATGCTGATAATGTCTGTGCTGTCCACAATTACTGATCCATCCATTCTTCTCATAGTCTCTATTAGTTTGCATCCTATGATTGCCATGTTGGAGCTTGACCATAATATGGCTCTGCCATATAAAGAAGCAGAAAAGAAAAGGACACAGTTATAAGGGGAAATCTACATGTCTGTTGTTAGTGGTAAACAGGAGACATACAGAATGGTGGTGACCATGACCAGCATCAACTATGATGGTTGTCTAAATATGGATAGGGGCTATATAGGAGCCAATGCTGCACTCCTCTTTTGCTACCATTATACAAGTTGTCCCATTCATGGATCCACCAAACTCTATTGTCTTCTATACAGAGTCCTGCTATGCCAAAGGACAAATTATTCACCACAGAGGTGAAAAAGCCATCTCTTGTTGTCTACTTGAACCTTTATATGTTTCCAATTCCAAACAACCTTTCCTTTGTTTACAGCCTTCCAAACTAATTACTATTTGAGGTGATATAGTTCATGAGCAAACCTGTTGCAAAGTTGATCATACTTTTGGCATAGTAAACTTGTATCACAACAACTCAATCATGTTTGACAATCACACTGCATGGAAACCTTACATTCTCACCCTTCATTACCCTTCAAGTTCTACAAAAAAATTGAGAATGCACATCCAGAATTGTGACCTATCAGAACTTTGCAATTTGGTGCAGCAGTAAGTTTTCATTGTTCTATACTTTCCAACTAGTTCTCATGTTGTTAGAAAAAATTGGAAAGAACTAGAGGAAGTTGAAGAAGTGAAGCTTTTCAGTTTTCCATCCACAAAAGTCCTCTGAAAGCAATCATGACTTTTTATCTGACAGATTCTTGCACTTAAACAATATATTTGTGGAGGTATGTACCAAATTATATTTGCAACAATTGATCCTCATCAATTATGTCCTGCTTGTTGTAAAGACATATGAGGGGATCTATAATTTTGTGCATAGTAACTTCTTTTCATATCCTTTGCCA
Organism: Boletus subluridellus; assembly: GCA_038092575.1. NCBI lineage: Eukaryota > Fungi > Basidiomycota > Agaricomycetes > Boletales > Boletaceae > Boletus > Boletus subluridellus. Next base: position 17,320 of record JBBPQN010000127.1, on the reverse strand, counting down.
ATTCTTATAGCTGTTTATCTTATACTTTCAAATCCTCTGAAGGCACATGTGTAAATAATTGATCTTTGAAGTCTCTTAATAATCTGATATTGTCTCTCCCTTTACTCCATGACAAAGCCACATAAGCATTAAATGGTGAGAGAGAAAAGTTTACAGTCTTGCCAATATCAATAATTAGCTTTTTGATTGTCTGTCCCTGCACTTTAAAGTCTATAAACACATATGTGGGGATAATTGCCAATTGCCTTCTGTTGACCATAGCAGATAAACAATTGCCAGTTCAAAAGGATCATGTACTTGGGGCTAGTGGAATTTCCTTCCACTGCAGGTTAGGAAGCTGTATGAGTTTGCTAGAGTCAAGTTTAACAATCACAAAGAAGGGCAGATAGGTGAGTTGAATAATGTGAACTCCTTCAGCTTCTGAAGCCTTGAGAACAGATTCCCTTTCATCTAACACAATGAATGAAATGATACCTTGCAAACCATTTACAATGTTAGCAGAGGTTGCAAGGTTTTCAGTAATCATCACCTTCATCCCAACCACCAGATTGATCTTGTTTGATAGCCATCCTGTGTGATTTTTTAAAAGACACTGGATAAGAACTTTCTGTGGTTTTGAGAGTGGTTGAAGTGCCACATGGTCCTCAGCTGGACAGGTGTATAAAGTTTTGCTGCTTTGTTTGCAATGTTTTCTGACAGCCATTGCATTCCATTTCATTCAAACACAGTTTCTTGGGGTAATAAGAATGGTGTCATTCTAGGGAAAAGCTGTAAAATATGGAATAGTGTACAATGGTGATATTAAAACAAGCTGTTGAATTGTATCCAATTCTTCAACTGAACACTCTCCATAATGTGCACACAAAAGAACAGCATGCTACATTTTGTCTTTGATGTGCATTTGCTGATCAAGTAAAACAACTGTCTTGAACTGTTCAAATCAGTGACAACCTACTTGAGCTGTGGTGGATGGTAGATGATTCATGAATAAAGCTTTTCCCAACTGTACAATTGGAGGGAATTGATGAAAATATCCTATTAAAAGAACTAACATCCTGCCAAATGGTACTGTGGAGTCAATGAACAGCTCATTCATTTTCACCCCTCCCAGAATTTGTGATAGTCATGTGAAAACTTCTGCCATCAACAAGCTCATTTCATCAATGCAGAGTATCATTTTTTCCAAAATGTTGATCTTGTGTTTTAGCACCATAGTGGGTGATGGATGAGTAGCCCACTTATCTCCTTGGGAAGTACAGTGGACTGGAATTCCAGTCCAAGAATGTAGCATCAAGCCTTCTATGAGACACGCTGCAACTCCAGTTTTCACTGTTTGTGCAAGACATGACACTTGTCCTATGAAAATTATCTTAGCATCCTTTGCTTTCATAGTCAGTCTTTCATTCACACCTTTCTCTTGAAAATAATTAGTAAAAGCTTGTAACATTCTCATCTTCCCTGTTCCTCCTGTTCCTGCCATGATCATCAACAATGATTCTGCTGTGTCAGTTTGTGAAAAATGTTTGAAGTGGTTCTTCAAATTGTAAATGCTATTCTTTGATCTTCATTCAAAGATGCCTCTATATCATTCTCATCTCTGCCTGACAGAGGATCACAACAAAACATGGATTCCATTAAATTGAGACTGGATTCATCTTTCAGTATAATTTCTCCATCATCTTCTTAATTTTCTGCATCATACTGTAACTGCTTCCCACACTGTGCTCAGCTGCTTGAATCACTTCAAGCCAATGTCCAAACAACAACCAATCAGAGGGGGGTGATTTGCTTTGCCACTTGGGTGAATTTTTGTCCTGGTTGTGCTTCATCAAAGATTTCAAACTTGTGGGTAATGTTCATTGTGATATCTGCATATAATACCTCTTTAGCTGTTCTCTGATTGACAGGAATTTCATCCACTAACTGCTCTTCTTCACTGACTCCTTGTGAAATCATCTCTTCATCTAAAGTGCCACTTGGTGCTCCTGCTTTTTCTCCACTCTGGAAAGTGATGTCCCTATACTTGGTGGCCTTATCTGCACAATTATAATAGTACTGGATGTTGTCCAAAATTCAATGAAACAATGTAGGCACCTGGTTCATAAACTCTTCATAAGTGGTCTCAAATGTAACTTCAGCATCCTTGATATCTTCCAATTGATGCCAAGGTTTGAGCAGTGACAAAACTGATGCACAATTTAATGCTCTTTGAGTAGCATCATTTGGACAAGGGAACCATGGTCCAGAAAACATTACCATTGTTTCGTGATTTTCTTTCCTCAAAACTCACTGGTGATTCTTGTGTCCTGATCCCACCATATATGGGAACATAGGTTGGCAACCTCATTTTGGAATGGGCACATCTGCTCCTTCATCAGAGATAACTGAGATTGTCCAATTCCAGACTGCAATTCATATATTCTTTTAATTGATCTCTCATGCACAATTTGCCTTCCAAGATCTCCAGGGTAACAAGTTCTGCCTTACAAGTAAAGGTGTCAGCTGAATTAAACAATGTGATTGCTATTTGAATTTCACCTCTTCATTCACCACAGGACTCCTCTCCAGTTCTCCTGTAAAGTTGGTGATTGTTCTAAATATGGATCAATAAATAAGTATAAGATTAAATGTACATTGTACAAAACAAACAGACTAACAAAGGTTTATCCAATGCAGGCCACCATTTTTTCGATAAGGAAATGACAGAAGAAAAAAAATAGGTTGAAACTAATGACTCAGAAATATATATTGGTCATTCCAACCCATCAAGTAGCTGACAACTTCAGGGGCACTAAATTCCTGTTCTCATGCCAATATATTTGCACAATGTTTGATTAAACACCTGTTCACAGCACATGAATCTTCATCAAACTTTTGTGCAAAATGTTGACAAAACACATAACTCTTCGCCAACAAAGCTATTGTATTGGATGAATGTTGCTGATTTTTCACCATATAAGTCATGATGTAGAACATGATATCACAAGTTCTTCCCCATTCATAAGTAACTTAATATCATGATTCACTCTTGTAGCCATCATCAATATTGGATTCCATGTATTCATCATCTCTACATCCCTTTGTCATGCAAGTACAGATGTGGGGTTTATATACATATGTACCTCCTAGCCTCAGTGATGAGTAATCAAATAGAATCTCCTAGAATGTTATAGAAGGTTCTAGGAATACAGTCATGGAACTTGGTGGAAAGTAGAAGAACAAGTCCATAGAAAGTGCTGGAAGGCAGTAAAAACCAGTGGAACTGGGATGGAGGAAAGACACCAGGTGGGGCTAGAATAGCCCAGTTGCTAATGAAACATGAGAAGGGATAAGAGTTTGCATATAGTGAAAAGATTGATAAGTAAGAAGGTGAAAAAGAATGAATTGTAATATGACCCCCTGGTTACATTCAAATCCCTAATGAGAACTTGCTACAAATCTATGAACCCTCCAACCAGAGAGCTGGTCATATTGCTGATGGCCTTGTCATTGAAGACATCATTAGAGTTGTCAATTACTGGGGACAGAGAATAACAAAAAGGTGGATGGAAGGGGTGATGATGTGCATTCCACAAGGTGGGCACACATCAAACTGACCATGAAGAGGAAGCAGTGGATGTGTGAGAAGAATGGGAAGAAGAAGTTGAGAAAGAGGCAGAAAGGACCTGACAATGAAGTGGATAGGAAAGTATTGGAGATGTCTGGGGGTCCATTGAGTACAGTGGGGGCATTGGTAGTAGATGGATTGGGTGTGGCAATGTACCAAGCAGTGACAGTGTAGGCATGTCTCCTGGTAGCAGGAGTGTGTCGCAGGAAGAGGGGTGTGACTGTCATGCCCAGTCCACATGGCTTCTACTTGTTCAAGGATGGCAACTTCTTCATTAGTGAGGGGGGAGGATGAGGTGGAAGGGGTACTACTGCCCAACCAAGTAGACCCAGAGGTTGGCCCCACAAGGGAGTGTGAGGTGGTGATAGATAAGGCTTGGAGGTAGTGGTCTACATCCTTTAGGAATTCCAGCATTCCTAATTGATAGAGGGCAATAAAAAAGGTGGCTGCCTGTTCACAGTGGACATTCTCAATGATGTGAGAAACAAGGGTGGACTTGGCATTGGCAGAGAAGTTTTGGATGATGGTGTGCAGACAGCAGGTCTGATGATAGGTTTGATAGAGGGCATATAGGGGGGATCCAATGTCAAGGTAACTTTCTATGGTGAGAATGAGACAAGAATCCTGTAGGTATGAAATGAAATGAATGATGTCTTCCTTGGTAGGAAAGTTGTTGTGGAGTCATTGGACATAGATGGGAACATTCATGAATGGGATCGCAGTAGATATTGTGGTGAAAGAAACTGGGGTGAATCCAGGAGACCAGCGGTGTAGAGTCATAGTGCCCCATCCTGGGGTGGCTTGGCATGAGATTGGGGGTGAAGAGTCATCTACAATAGAGGACATGGTAGAGGGGTTGAGGGTGGTAGATGGAGGAATTGATGAGACAGAGAAAAGGAAAGGGAACAAAGGGAGAATGAGAATATTTTCAATAGATATGGTGGTTAGACTGAGGAAGTTGGATTAATGATAGGAGGAGGGATTAGCCTTCTTATAATTGGAGAGGACATCTGGAGTGTTCTTTAGTTTCCATTCTGGGATTCAGGAGTCTTCTTAAGTGGGATATTCTTTCCATTGGACAAGATAGGAGTGGTGTTGTGGGGTTTTACAATGTCATATGATCTTTTCAATTTTGTATTCTTCTTCACCAGCAATAAGGTCAGGTGGTGGAGTGGGGAAATTCTTTCCATGAACAGAGTTCTCATGATAGGGGGATAACAATGACATATGGAATACCAGGTGGATCTTCCAGGTCATGGGGAGGTGGAGTTGGTATATAATAGGGGATAGGACTTTGGTGACAGTGAAAGGCCCTTTCCATTTAGGGGCAAACTTGGGATTGGAAATGAGTCATTTCAAATTCTGGGCCTCAAGCCAGACTTTGTCACCTTTCTTGAAAGGTGTAAAGTGTCATTTTGTACAGGCAGCCATCACCTGTCTAGTGAGCTTGTGAGAGGCTAGGGCCTCATTCCTCACTGTGAAGACAGATTTCAGACAGATGTCCATGGTGGGGAGGGGAGATTTGGGAAGGAGCAAAGGTAGGGCATGGGGTTTATAGCCCATCATAAGGAAGAATGGGGATTGGCTAGTGACAGAGTGAGGGTGGTAATTGTGGGCAAATTTGGCATGTGTGATGTTTTCAGCCCCGAAGGTGGGGTTACTTCTGCAAAAGATGCAAAGGTAGGTTTCAATCTCCTGGTTAACTTGTTTGGTTTCTCTATCAGACTGAGGGTAGTAAGCGGTGGAGAGGGAGGGGTCATATTTGAGTGGTTTCCCTAGCTCTTGTGTGAATATGGAGGCAAATTGTGGTCCTTGGTTGGAGATTATCATTATCTTGTAAAGGAGTCTGAATTGAAGGTAAACTTTGTGGAAGAAAATGGTGGCAATTTCCTCTGTGGTGATGGATTTCTTGGTAGGGCAGAGAATTACCCCCTTAGTAAGCCCATGGTTGACCATGACCAATAAAGTATCAAAGCCAGATGAGGGTGAGAGGTTGGTGATGAGGTCACAGGAAATTTGTTGGAATGGATGGAATGCAGAGGAAGGAATAGGAGTCAGAGTGGGAACCATGGGATGGGTGTTCAACTTGTTCTGTTGGCAAATGGTGCAGCCAGATACATATTGTTGGACAAAGGTGGCTAATCCAGGCCATCAAAATTCAGCAGTGACAAGCTGTTTGGTTTTGGGGTAGCTAGGATGTCCAGCAGTCTTGTGGTCATGGCAGCAGTGGACAATGTTGTGGTGCAGGGATGCAGTGGGAGTGATGTAGATGTGACCTTGGTAAGTGAGGACACCAGCATCATAGCACCAGTCAGAGAGGTGATTGTGCAAGGAAGAGGGAATGTCATCCTTGATAGAGTGGAGGAAATTCAGGATAAGAGAATTGCCAGTAGAGGCAGAGGAGACTTTGTTATGTAGGGCAGCATCAATAACTCATACAAAGAGGGATGGGGAAAGGAGAGTAAACCCAAGGTTGGAGAAGGGTAGGAAGTCGGTATGACAGGACAGGGCATCTGGCCCAGCAAGGAGTTTTCCAGGGACATGGATCATTTTAAGATTGAAATTGGCGAGGTCCAAGAGCCATCAGGCTTGGCAACAGTTCAGGTCTTGGGGTTTGTGAAAGTAAGTGAGGTTTTTGTGGTTGGTGAAGACTTGGATAGGAAATGGGGATCCGTGAAGGCAGTGTTGCCAAGATTTAAGGGCATGAATGATGGTGAGGAGTTTGCAATCATAGATGTCATAGTTTTGCTCAGCAGGGGAAAAGGACTGTGATAGGTATGAACAAGGGTGCCAGTCACCATTGACATCAGTTTGCAAGAGAATGGCACCAGAGGTGTATTTCAAGGTGTCAGTGGTGATAGTGAATGGGGCAGAGAGGTCAGGCATCTGAAGAACCAGTTTTGTCAGGAACAACACTTTAAGGGAATTAAATGCTTGTTGACAGCAGGGGTCCAGTTCCATGTGAGATTCTTCTTGGTTAGATTGATGAGGAGGCAAGCAATAGAGGAGTAGTCTAGGATGAATTGACGATAGAAGTTGGCAAAGTAAAGAAAGGAGCATACATTCTTGACTTTCTGAGGGGTTGGCCAGGTTGTGATGCCATTGAGCTTTACTGGATTCATTGTAACTTGTCCAGGGTAAATGATCATTCTAAGGTATTCAACTTCTTTGGTGGCAAAGTTGCATTTCTCCAACTTAAGATGGAGGTCAAGCTCAGTCATCCATTGGAGAACTCTCTTAGTGCATTCTTCATGGGTTTTCTTGTCAGGACAGAATATCAGGAGGTCATCCATGTAAATCACTAGCCATTCTTTTGTGATCATATCTCTGAAGGAGTCATTCATAAATCATTGGAAGGTGGCAGAAGAGTTGGTAAGACCAAAGAACATCACAGTGGATTTGAAGAGGCCTTTATAAGTGACAAAGGCAGCTTTCCATTGGTGGCCATCCTTAATTCTGACATTGTTATGTTCCCATCTGATGTCAAACTTGGTAAACACCTTTGTGTCCTTTACTTTATCAACCAGGTTGGAGATCAAGAGGAGGGGGTAGGCATCTTGGACTGTATGTTTGTTAAGATAGTGGTAGTCCTGGCAGGATCATAGGCCTTCATTATTTTTCTTGACAAAGAAGAAAGGAGCAGCTTGGGGGGAGTTTGAGGGGTGGATCTTTCTGCATTTGAGATTCTTGTCCAGGAAATCCTTAGTTGCCATTTGTTCATCAGGAGACAAGGGCTAGAGTTTTCCAATCTTCAGGAAGAAGGGTTTCTTGATGTTGAGGATTGTAAAGGAGGGACATGATCAATGGCTTCTTTCAAAAAGACAGAGGTGAATTGCAAATATTTGGAGGGAAGTGTCAGTTTGGGTTTGGATTTTTTGGCAGCAATGGCAAGCTCAGTGGCTGAGGTGAGTTTCTTGATGGTAGGAAATCCTAAGAGGATGATACATGATCCACATCAGAGAATTTGGTGGAAGACATGATTGTTATTCCTGCTATGTAAGTAGTGGGTTTTATAGGGTGGGGTCTTCCTGTACATTTTTTGCAGGTAGTTGCATTGCCCCCCTTTTTTAGTATCTCCTTTATCCTTTTCAGTTTTGTGTCTCACATGTGATCTGTTGGAAACTGGATGTATGTATGTAATCTAAGACAATTTAGTGTTATCTTCCTTCCTGCTGGTCTATTGTGATCTTCCTTCATGTTGCTCAATGGAAAAGTGGTCTCTGGTTGGTTTGATGGGAGTGTAAGATCTCACTGTTTGCTATTCCCTTGTGCTGCAGTCCATTGCAATGTTTCACTTGTGGATGGTTTAACTCATGCTGTTCTTTCCACAGACCACAAAGGTGACTGATTAGTGACCGACATGTCTTTCAATATTGTGCCTGGTTTAGAATGTGATGTTGTTGTTGGGTGTGAGTGGATTTTGCTCTGCAGAATAGTTGCTAATGATCTTTGACAACCTGCTCATGAATTGAGTTTCATGCCTGATTTTGTTGGTGCATGTGAACATGTTCCCTCACCCATTGCTTTACAGATGTATGCTGAAAGTACAAATCAATGTTCGGGATTTGAGGCTGCTGATTCTGCTTTGATAGGTTGTTCCTCCATCTTTGATGAAATACTGTATGCTGATTTGGCACACAGTATCCTTTTTGCCATTTAGTGCATCAGTGGATGTCTTATGTGAGGGTTGTAATCTGCATGCCAGTGGCATATCAGTGGGTCCAGATTGGGACCTTAATCAAATTTCCTCCACCTTACTTGCTCACTTGTTCACTGGATCGTGAGAGGCATGAGCTGGTTGGTCTCACATGGTATTATTGAAAATGTTAGATGCTACAAGTTTGCCTGCTTGCCTCAATGTTGTTACCAGTGTTTTAATTTACTACTAGATGCATAGCTGTTAAGTACTGGTAAACTCCGAGGGGAGAACGAACTCCAGAACTCTGGAGTTGTCTAGCGGACGGGACTTGGCTTCACCATATGTGGTGCACCCTTGCTAGGAGTCCTGTTGTCCTGGAATTTACTGATGGTCGGAGATAGACTTAAGATGTACTAGACGTCAAGTCGAGCGGAGGTTTCAGAGAGAGTCTTCAAGACTCGAGCAGAGGGGAGGAGTTAGACTAAGTTGATATTCGAACTGAGGAAATACAGGAGTAGTACGGAGAGCTTATATACGTCGGAGGTACATAGGATTAGTAATGGAGGTGGAGTTGGTTTGTAAGTACAGAGTCGGAGGTAAGGTAAAGCCGGAGCTGTGTTCCTAAGCGGAGCACAGGTATGGAGGAGAACATACAGTGGGACTAGTATATACAGAGATCAAGAAATGGAACGTAAAGTATCGTAAGTTATATGGACAGGATCCAAAGGTCAGGGGTCACATCTATAGCAAGAATGTGCCGGAGTTCGTATGTACAAGAAGTGGAGTTGGTCTGGAGGACCGGGGTTGGACTTACTGGATTTCCGGGATATGACAATAGCAGGTTCTGCCATGGAAGCTGGCATGTTGTGTTATTGGTACAGGTGAGGTAGTTGGATTCTTCTTCCCAGCCATTATACTGAAAGAGATGAGAGTTGGTAATGACATCTATATGGATGTGTCTCAGGTGAGGGGTAGTTGGTTTCCAGTAGAAGGGGTTTGCTGTTGGATGTCAGATGAGTGGAAGAGGAAGAGATCCTAGACTGGTTGTTGGATTCTTTGATGGCAATGGTACAATTTTTCCAGTGGATAGTTGGGTTGGTTTCCTTTAGCCATGGTAATCCAAGAATGTTGTTGTTCTTGCCTAGATTCATGATATGGAAAAGAACTTTCATGGCTACTCCTTCAATGTTGACAAAGAGAGTGGTCAAAAGTTGGATTACTCCCTTTCAGTTATGCAAGTTATCAGCATTCCAAGCAATGAGGGGTTGGACAAGTTTCTTGGTGGGGAGATGGTGTTTTTGAATGAACCCCCAGTCAATGCAGAAGGTACTTGCTCCACTGTCAGTGGGGGCTGGAATGTTGACAGTATTTAATGTGTGTGTTAAGACCGGTTAAACTCTGAGGGGGGAGTGAACTCCAGAACTCCAGAGTTGTCTTGTTGGATGGGACTTGGCTTCACCATGTGTGATGCACCCTTGTTAGGAGTCCAGGTTTGTCCTGGAATTTACTAGGGGTTGGAGTTAGACTTAAGATGTACTAGATGTCAAGTGGAGCAGAGGGTGTTAGAAAAGAGTCTTTTGGACTCAAGCAGAGAGGAGAGGAGTTAGGACTAAATTGATATTTGAACTGAGGGGAAGTACAGGAGTTGTGGAGGTTTATGTACTACAGAGTCATAGGGGATTACTAATGGAGTGGAGCTGGTTTGTAAGTAAAGGTTCAGAGGTAAAGTAAAGCTGGAGCTGTGCTCCTAAGCAGAGCACAGGTTTGGAGGGGAACAGAGAGTGGAGCCAGTACAAATGGGGAAAGATGTAAGGTAATGTAGGTATAGACAAGGTCTGAAGGCCAGGGGTTGTGTCTCTAGTGAGAACGTGCTGGAGTTCATATGTACAAGAAGCAGAGTTGGTCCAGAGGACTGGGATTGGACTTATGGAATTTCCAGGATATGACAGTATCCCCCTCTTAGGCCTGAACCCCTGAAGGCCTAAATGAGGAACTGTTATGAATCCATTTTCTCACCCCTTTCTTTTCTAGTCACGTGACCCCTTCACACTTTCACAATCACATGATCTTATCTTTTTCTCATCACGTGACCATGCAAACCAGGTCTAGACCTGTAACACAAGTCAACCTCACGTATTTAATCTCTGTCAGTCTAGAATGTCTAGCACTGCCTCCTATTAATCTCTGTCTACATTACTCATCACAGTTTACTAATATTCACATGATTCATCATTACATAGCCTCACGTGCACAGACCAGCATCATAATAGATACAAACAATGTAGTCAGTATATATATCTTGAATCTATCGCCCCAAGAACTTCAGTCAAGTTCTTGTTGGGATTCCCTCTCAACTATCTTCTTTGCTCTACAGTCAGTTTGCGTGATTGAGTGACCCAAGTCATTATTTGATTTGAGGTTGCCAACAGGAACAATGCAGAGTAGCAATGTTCTAAAATTTGTGGACACTGCACAGAGGCATATAAAGTCTGGTGTGCCATATTCGTTCTTCTTCATCCTAAACCACCATGTCTGGAATTGACAACATCAAAACCTGGTCCAACAAGTGTCTGGCAGAGTGCACCAAGGACAATGACAATGTATGTGCCACAAAGTTTGCTAAGCAGTGGCAACGAGTTAAGGAGAAATGGGCAGAGGAGGAGCAGAAGAAGGAAGAGAAGGAAGAGGTGTGGAAGAAGGCAGAGGTGGAGGACAGAGGAGGAGGCATGCAGGGAGACTGAACAGGTGGCAAAGCAGTGGGTAAGTAACAACTTACCTCTGGGTGTTTCGAGCTAACTGTTTGCAGGCTGAGCAAGTCTGGGTGGAGCAGAGCACCATGAAGGGAAAGGAGAGGGCAAAGGTGCTGGAGCTCCTGGAGTGCAAGTGGTGCACAGGATGTGTTGGCAACCTCAAATCTAATAAAGACTTGGGCCACTCAATCATGCAAACTGACTGTAGAGAGAAGAGATAGTTAGGAGGGAATCCCAACAAGAACTTGACTAGAGTTCTTGGAGTGTTGGATTCAAGGTATATATACGTTTTATATGTTTGTACTTGTTATGATGCTGGTCCGTGCATGTGAGGCTATGTAATGACGAATCGTGTGAGTATTAGTAATGTAGAGTTAGTAATGTAGACGGAGATTAATAGGAGGCAGTGCTAGACGTTCTAGACTGACGGAGATTAAATACACGAGGTTGACACGTGTTATTGGTCTAGCCCTAGTTCGCACGGTCACGTGATGAGAAAAGGTAAGGTCATGTGTTTTGTGAAAAATGTGAAATGGTCACATGATTTAGAAAAGAAAGGGGTGAGAAAAGGGTTCGTAACAGGATGCAGGTTTGAGTGTGAGCTCAGGCCCTGTGTGGCCTGCATTGAAGCAAAAAGTAAGTGTGTGCTGCTGGGTGCAGAGAGGCTGGAACAATGGAGGAAGTGGTTGGAGGTGGAGTCACCACAGGGAAGAAGAAGCAGGCATGGATGGAGGCTGGAGCAAGTGGGTTGAAGATGGTGGAATCGTGTGCGGGGAGTGTGACAAGTACAGGGGTGCTTGGAATGCCCATGGAGCTTTCCAAGAAGCTCTGTGGGCTGATCTGGGGTCTCTGCCACTGAATTGACAGCCAGAACTGACTCCTGGGGAGGCTCGTGGAGCTGAAGGCAGAGCAAGTCTTCACATCAGAACTGAACACTGAAGAGGGGTATGAGAGGGTAAAGATCAAGGAGGAGGAGGTAGTGGAGATGTGGATGGAGGTCCAGAGGTGTGGGGAGGTCAATGTGGATGGAGGGGTGAGGACAGGGATCAGAGCAGAAGAGGAAGATGGAAAGGAGGACAGAGAGGGCAGTGAGAAGAGTAGCAGAGAAGAGGAGGCATAAATAGTCATGCCCATTGTCTCCTCTGTAAAATAGTTTCTTTTGTGAATGTGATTTGGTTCTGCAGTTAAGTGGAATGAGGTCCAGATTTGTCTGGATACCAGAGATGATAGTCATGAATGAGTTTGGAGGCATGACTGAGTTCAGTGGTGAGTAGTCAAGAGGTCTCATCATCAGTACCTTCATATCCAGACCACTGCACCAGATAAAGGAGTTTACAATTCAGGTGTCAATGGTTGATCTTAGAGTCGAGAATCTCTGCAATTTTGAACTCCAGTTTGCCATCTACTTCAACCAGAGGTGGTGGAGGTTGGGTGCAATTCAGAATGGTGTTTGGAATGGAAGGTTCCAACTGTGAAATGTGGAAGACTGGGTGAACAGACTTCATGGAATCTGGGAGTCAGAGGGTGAAGGAAAGGCTACCAGCCTGAGTGATGATAGTATATGGCCCTAAGTTCTTCTCAGAGAGTTTCTTAGAGGGCCTAGTAGAGCAGAAGTACTTTGCTTTGACAAAAACTTGGTCACCGACTTTGAAGTCCAGTGCCAGAGTTTGTCTAGCATCCACAGGTCCCTGGTATCACTTCTGGGTGTTGGCCATTTCCTCACGGAGGAATTGGTGAAGGGAGTTGAGGTCAACAGAGTATTCTTGTGTGTGGAGGTGAGGTCACACTCAGGATGGATAGTGACATTGGGATAGTAGCCTTTATTAGCAAAGAACAGCGAAACTCCAGTAGTAGCACTCAGAGCATTGTTGTACACAAACTCTGCTAAAAGCAGGAGTTTGGACCAGTTGTCTTGCTGGTAATTACAATAGACTTGGAGGTACTGCTTGAGAGTCTGGTTCATGCATTCTGTCTGACTGTCTCCTTTGGGGTGATAACCAGAGGTGAAGTGGAGGCAGATGTTGAGGGCTTTTCCAAGTGAGTGGAAAAAGTGAGACACAAACTCTGTACCTCGATCAGAGGTGATATGGGAGGGAACTCTGTGCTTAGAAAAGACGTGGAGTAAGAAGAGCTTTGTGAGCTCCAGAGATGTAATGGTATTATGTGTCAGAATGAATATACATTGCTTGGATAAATGGTTCACAATGATAAGGACAGTGGTATTGAATATCTAAGTACTCAGTGGTTGGGAAACCAGCTGAGGTGTAACTAGATACTCGAGACTGAAAATTCTATCTGCTTAAGTAAGCCAGTAATACTAAATAAGGAACAATAAATTCCAACAAGTGGTGTATCCAGAGGATACATACAGGGGGCTGTTCAATGAAGTCCATGGAGATGGAGTTCCATGGCTTCTCCAGGATGGGGAGTTGCTTCAATAATCCATAAGGCCGGTGTCTTGGAACCTTGTGTGGGCATAGGAGGTATAGGAGGAAACATATTCCTTGACTAATGTCCTGATACCTGGCCAAGTATATTCACAGTGGATCAGTTCCAAAGTCTGGTTCTGGCTGAAATGTCTGGAGAGTGGGTGGTCATGTTTGTACTGGAGTACTTGGAGTTGAAGGTCATTAGCATCAGGGATGTAGATGTGTTTGTCAAGATGGAGGAATCTGTTGTCATTGACTGAACTGTGAGAGTTGGATGGATTGGACATGCAGAGTTTGGCTAGGGGATCTGAGGGAAGCGCAAAAAGGATGTCGCTGTGGAGTTGTTCCATATCAAAGAGGGTGCTAGCTCGGAGTACCAAAGCTGCGAGGTAAGTGGCTCAGAGGGATGAAGTGAGTTGCTCCTGAGTGAATATGGGGTGGAAATCGTGAGGGTTGACATGAACATAGTCCTTATTCCCCTCTTTGTGCTAGACATTCCAGCATCTAGTGAGGGAATCAGGCTTAGTGCTAAGGCGACTGGGATGGAAACAAATGACCATATTGAACTGGGAGAGGAACTCTGACCACCAGGCTTGCCAGCGAGTCAGGAGTTTGGTGGTTGTGAAGTACTTGAGGTTTTTGTGGTCCATAACAATGTTGATTGGAGTGCCGGAGCCTTCAAGGTAATGCTGCCAAGTCTGGAAGGACTTGTGAATGGTGAGGAGCTCCTTGTTGTGGGTGTCATAGTTGAGTTCTGGAGTGGAAAGTGTTTGTGAATAGAAAGCAACTGGCTGAATTTCTTCATGTGGGCAATGGATGGAAAGAATATCAGCTATAGCATAATTGGAGGCATCAGTTTCTATAATTAGTGGAATGTCCAGAGCCCAATTGGTAAGGATAGGAATGATGGTGAAGACTTCCTTCAAGTTGCAGAAGGTGGAGTGACACTCATCAGAGAAATTCCATGGAGTGCCTTTGCAAGTGAGGCAAGTCAAAGGAATGACAATATTGGAGTAATTTGCTATAAAGCGACAGTAGAAAGTTGCAAATGCGAGGAAAGATTGGATATCCTTGACCTTCTGAGGTTCCAGCCATTCCTTCACAGTCTGAACTTTGTCTGGAGACATAGATAGACTGGAGGAAGAGATGTTGTAGCCTAGATACTCAGTAGTGTCAGTGGACCATTTGCATTTTTCTGGCTTAGCATAAAGTCCGTGTTTGTGGAGTCTTTGGAGGACCTCTCAGAAATGCTCCTTGTGGGAGGCCTTGTCCTCAGAGTAGATAAGAATGTCATCCAGATAGACTATGATGCAAACATCTTGAAGATCAGTAAAGATAGTGTTGACAAACCACTGGAATGCCGCAGGGGTATTGGTAAGACTAAATGGCATGACTAGCCACTCATAAAAGCCATAGCATGTCTGGAAGGATGTCTTTCATTCATCTCCCTTGGCAATGTGGACTAGATGGTACATGTGCTGGAGGTCAATTTTGGTGTAGATCTTGGTGTGGCTTGGAGCGTCTAGGAGGTCAGAGATGTGGGGAAGTGAGTAGTGGTCTTTCTTCATAATCTTGTTGAGTCCTCAGAAGTTGACACAAAGATGGAGGGAACCATCTTTCTTGCAGACAAAAAGGACCAGAGCAGTGTGAGCAGAGGAGGAGGGATGAATGAACCCCATTGCTAGGTGCTCATTGAGGAACATGCAGAGTGAGCCAAGTTTGAAAGGGGAAAGGGAGTAGGTGGTGTCCAATGGAGGAGATGCTTCCTTCTCAAGGTCAATCTTCAGATTGTGCTTGTGATGTGGAGCAAGCATAGACACTTTGCTTTGCCTTCACACTGGCCTGTTGCCTTGAGGGCTCCATTCAGTTTAGCCTGCAACTCCACCCCCAGGAGAGTGATCTCCACTCCACTTTCCTTACTCCTCTGGAACAGGTCAATCTCTCCACTGTTCCTCTGGAATATCACAACTTTCCCGATGTGTTCAGCAAGGTGCACTGACGAGTGCGATGGGCAGAGCCTTGTGGTCAGAGAAACATGGTGGATCAGGAATGGGATCAGCCAGAGGAAGTGATTCCAGAGGCTGCAGAGGAAAGCTTGGGAATGCTGGCACAGTCTGTTCAGGTGCACTGAATGAGATACTGCTCATAATCCAGTCAATCAACAGATTGTGTCAGGTGAGCCAGTTGTATCCTAGAACAAGGGAACAGGAGGAGTCCAGCGGAGTGATGTAGAATGTTGTTGGAGTGATGTCACCGGTTGCGAAGTGGATGGAGAGATTGATGGCTTGGGTAATGATGCTATTGAATGTTCCATCAAAGAGGTGGAGTTGGAGCAGGGGCACAGGATAAGTAGAAAGTCTGTGTTTATTAACAAAGTTATTATTGATGAAACAATTGGAGGAGCCAGAGTCTACAAGCACAGGAAAACAAGAGATTGGATATGATACTAAAGTGATGGAGGGCATAAGTGATTTAGGATCTGAAAAAGCAGATGTGTTGAGATGGATCTCCTTGAGTGCACAGGTGGGTTTAACACAACCTCCAGTCTGTGCAGAGCCACAGAGGTTGCAGACTATTTTTTTGCCTCCAAGGTGGAGACCTCTGGTTTAGTTTCTGGAGTTGTGGTCACTGCACAGCCCTTGGCTGCCCAAGATGTAGACTTGGGGCAGTTCTTAGCCATGTGGCCAGCGAGACCACAAAACATGCACAGTTTGTTGTTGAACCAGCATTTGTGCTCTTTAGCAGTTAGCTTGCTGTCTTTCCCTAATTTGGATGACAAGTCCAGTTTTGGAGCTGCAAAGGTGGATGCTCATTTGCCTTTTGACTCCTTAAAGTCCTTGGAGCCACCATTGAAGGGGCAAGGTGCAGAAGGTGCAGAAGTGGAGGATTTGTCAGATTTGGATGTGGAGAATTGATTGGTAGTCTTCATCTGACAGCTGATCTCAGACTTGCACTCCCAGTAGCATGCATTGATCACCTAAGTGAGGACTCAGAGTTTGGAGAGTGTCAGGGATTGGTGGACATGAGAAATCTCATCTTTGATGTGGTCTGGCAGACTGTTGTAGAAATGGTGCCAGAGGACACCTTCTCCATAGCTGCAGACTTGTGAAGCAATCCTGTTGAACTCAACAATGTACTTGTTAATGTGCTGAGTGTCCTTCATGTACAGGTGGTTGAGTTGGTGCTCTGCATCTCTGATGGGATTGTGTGGACTGAAATTGGTTTGGAGCTCAAGGACAAACTCCTTGTAATTGTTCATCCAGTAAGGACAGAGTGCAGGATCTTCCATCTGGAGGAGGTCTGGTTTGAACCACTCCAGTGCCATACTCTTAAGATACAACTGTGCAAAGGTGACCTTGGCACAATCAGTACTGAAAGCCTTAGGGCAGTCTTGGAAGTTTAGCTCACATTGCACTAGGAAAACCCGAAGTTTGTGAGGTTTGGTCCTGTCAAACTGATCCAGTTCTCAGACTTTAGTGTGGAGGGTAGAGTCAGAGGCATGACAACGAGTGGAGTGAGCAAGGCCTTGGATGGCACTTGTGAGGAGAGCAAGGGTATCTTGCGGAATGTGTTCATTGTTGGAGTCATTCTGATCATTGTCATCGCTGGGGAAATATGGGTCATCATTGAATGGGTCATCTCTGAGATCTAGGTTACCCAGAGCATTACCATCCTCAGGGATGTGGAGGTCACATGCTCTTTGGCTTGAGTGCTGACTTGGTTGAGAGGAAGACTTGGTCTTGGTTTTGTTGAGATCAAGCTCAACAATGTACACTCTGTTACGGTTTTACCCGTAACAAGTAACTCCAACCAGAGACGCTACTCTTCAAGAGTCCTTGAAGTCGGGTATCAAGTCGAGGTCGCTGTCTAGGTCGTTGACGACGATGATAAGTCG
>JBBPQN010000126.1:0-26001 GCA_038092575.1 Boletus subluridellus | reverse complement strand
CTACAGTGAATCAGTAATGCAGGACAACAGGGGTGATGCAATTACAAGTAGCTGTGCACAACCATTAAATTTATATTTACAATATCTATTGCATCAAAATTACAGGGAAGGGTGCTACTATGAGCTCATGGATAGCTCTGACATGTATCAGATTACGATGGGTGAGTGGTACATTCAATATTCAGATTATATCTACTATGCTGATACCTTCTGCATGTAGTCCTCCATCCAAGATGCAAGCCAATGTACTTCAAAACAGCTAGCTGGGAACCCGAGTGGATTGAGGCTGCGGAGGGTCTTGTGTGGGACGAGTTTAATCAATGGTTCTACTTGACAATGACCCAGGGGTCGAATTGACTGAGAACCCAGAGGGTTCACCTGGGAACAAGGTACATGGGCTATTGGTTCATATGCTGGCAACTAATCGCCCGGTTTTAGAGCACTAATGTCTTCGATAACTTACCTGTGCTGGCACCACCGAAGCCTAACAGTCTATGGTCTGAGCTTGATTGACATCTTAGCATGAACATCGCACATGCCACGGATGCACTTGCTTGGTGGTAATAAGCAGGTTGTCAGTCACAGTCACAGTAGGCATTTGGTCAGTCACGATAGGTGCTAGATGAATGGCTGAACTTCGGCAGAAACCTTGTTTACAAAAGTTGTTGGATTGGACCCTTGCATAGCAGTTACCTGCCGTTACTAGCACTAGGGTGACTTCCAAGGCCGAGGATACAAGTGGGACACATGGAGTCGTTGGTGGCAGCGTACATTTGGCATACTTTTTATGAGTCCTTCAAAAGAAGGCAAGTCTTGACATGACCTTCAGTGTGTGCCTGGATTCCACATAACAGAGCCCTGGGAATCTTTGCACTTATTTAGCAATTGGCTTCGAGATCATATTCAGTCCTAAAATTCCCTATCACCCTTTCTACTGGATTGAAATTTATGGTGTCTTTCAGCTTGTCGACTGCCTTGTCGACCTGTGGGTTGAATCTGGAGACCATTCGGTATCCCAGCACGTCACTGCATGCACCATCCCATCATCAATGACCACACCAATACCACCATTACCAACCTGACGTCCTCTCCAAGGCTCATGAAATGCCATGAGCAGTCCGAGATCAAAGAGTAGCCCTCCCCGAGCAGGGGAACTTGGATTACAGCACAAGTGATGCTGCAGATTAGTTCACCCGCTCTCCTCTTAACACATGCACAAAATTCATTGGCAGCGCTTTCTCTACCAGCAAATCCAACGTGCCCGGCTCTTGTTGAAGTCTTGAAGAACACCAAGATCAACAACATAGACCCCACGCCATGCATTCACCCCATTACCCATACCCTTCATTTCACCACTAGCATTTTAACAAAAATCTCGATCTGTTACAGCACCCAAGAGCGACGTTACCAATGCTTTAGATCGATGCTCAAACGTCTCGAAGATTACATGCACCAAGTGGAACAAGTACACTGTTTCTCAATGCGCTTCGATACAAATAGGTAATCTACAAGGTAATACCTTACTGGATGTTTCCACAAACAACAGAAATTCTATACAAAAAAGGTTGAGCAATGACGTAGTATGGTGCATCTCAAAGTCTCTTCTTCGTTGGCTGTGGACCAAGAGGTGAGTCGAGGTGACAAGGTTCATGCCTTGACAGTAGCCCACAGCTGGGTTGCACCTGCATTGATGAGGAGATCGAGGAAGAGTGCATAGTGAGCCTGAGCAGGACAGTGCAGACAATGACGCATGCTTACCGACTATACACCATCAACACCAGACGAAGCTTCACCACCCCCTCCCCCCCAAAGAAGATATTCAATGGCATCGTCTGCCCAACGTCCTTTTCAATCTCGTTCCGCACCAATGCATGCCCTGCGTCCTCACCCACCTGCACCAACTAATCCCCAAACAAACCTGGTTCACACATCTCGAGTCCCCCGTTACATTCAAGCCAGAGCCTGGACCTGTAGACGAGGGGAATGCCCACGTGGATCAGCTCGTTGAATTGTGTGCATTCATCACGGTTAGAGGAGAGACCAAGTTGGGCAAAGGTGATCAGACCCTCTGTATGTGTGAGCTCTTCCTCTTCATCGGTCGTTCCAAGCCCAAGGAATGCCGTGGCGCCACCGACAGATGACGACGTCACTGTAGGCAACGTCAACCTGGCACCTACTCTGACTCGACTACGTTGCTTGACAAAGGCGTCCCAGTCTTTCTGTGTTGCCGGTCATGAATCTTGGTCAAGTCCTCTAATAAGTGCTGGATTGTGGTGGTGCAAATGTGACGTAGTGAGCTCGCAGTAATGGCAAGCACAGAGGTAGGACCTGGTGAGGGTCCATCAAGTGGGGAGATTGGGGTGGACCGGTGTTTGCTGCGAGTGTCCAGGAGAGGAACCACGCAATTTCTGTGACGACTGTCTGCTGCTCTCTGCAGGTGGTGACAATGACATCATAGACTTGCCACTTGCCCCATCCGGCGTGCCAATACTAGGCGACGAACCCCGTCCATCACACTCAGAGATCCTTGGTCATGTGGATAATGCTCCTGGCTCCCCTTCCTTGTCTGACCACGAATTACTCTCCTTTCGATCAGTAATCCTGACCCCAGTAAAACAGGCAGGTGCCATACTCCCACATTCCTTGGCCCTCGCGAGTAACAATACATCATATTGCAACACATCTTGGATGAACCCGTATTGATCCGTGAGCAGCTGCTTGTTCTCATTGTCATAATAGACGCTAAACCATGACACCGCATTTGAAGCGGAATCATGAAACGGAAGTCGGGTGCTGTCAGAGGGGTGTATTTACGCGAGAGTGTGTATTGGGGGCTTGGACATTGTGGAGATGATTGACTCCAGTGGGACCGAACCGGGCTTGATGGCGACAGGCTGGGGAAGGGGTGCATTGGCATCTACATTGGGCCTTGGAATGCTTTCAGGTCCACCCATCAGCTTTCTCTGTGGTTGTGGCATCAATGCATTGAGGATGGGTGTTGTCAGGGAAGCTGTGATAAGCTCGTCCACAATCGCGACTTGTGCATGACCTGGCCCTGGGCATTCAACGCGCGCGACAAGGTTTCGGTGGCAGCAACACCTTCAACAGGACTCAGCGCTGCCTGGGCAACGACTTGATGACCCCCATCCACCCGCCCTTCTTTCCACACCCTTCGTTCCCTCACTTTCGGTGGTTCATGAAAGATAATGTGTTCGTCGCACGCGGTTTAGATAAGGTTGAAGGCAAGTTGACGGACGAGCTGACCAGCATCACGACCTTGGTTGACAAGGATACTATCAGGGTCAGAGGTCATGACGCGTGTTGTGTGCACGATGGCTCATAGTGAAGCACCCTGGGGAAGACACTTGTTATCCATGATCAATGGGGACTGCATCGTGGATGTTTCCATTCTCAGATCTGGATCATGAGGGCGACTGCGATGGCACCACTGCCTGTTGCTGTTATTTTGTTATGTTGGAGGGATGTATCGCAATGGTGATGTCCGGATCACGCGAGCTGGAATAAAAACGTCACGTTTGAGTGGATTCATGATCAAAGGGGTACTCACTGAGAGCTGAGAGCGCACTTGAACGAAGAGAGCAGTTATCCAGGCAGAATGAAATGAGATCAGGTTCTGGAGCAGTACTGAGACACACGACGAGGTAGTTGATTGCTTTTTTATCCAACACAGTTGATGAAAGATCAAGGGATTGCAACCTGTTGGACTGCCGTCCCGGAAATCAGCACCTGCCCCCCCCAACAGGTGATACGTGCAAGGACCCACCTGTGATGCATACACCCCGATCAGTTTAAACGCGGATGCTTTGAGTCGACAATTGGATGCAACCGAAATGTACTCGGGTGTTCCAGGTATGAGGAATGCATGTAGGGTCAATTTCTACTTCTATCCGGGGATCAGCAGGCAGCGGGAAAAAGGAACACAATCGACCAACAGAATTGCCCAAGTCACACTCTCTCGGTGTCGGTTTGTGAAGGCCCCATTCAATGTCGAACACGTCTGAGAGAATAGCTGCAGCCGTAGGGGTGAGCTGCACACTTGACAGATCGACTGACTGAGGTTTCGTCGCGGACACCCACTAGGGATGGAGGGTCAATTGGCAAATGCACGGCTTTGCTCCAGACAGACCCTGAACTTAGCAGAAACCGCGAGACCTGGCCTCTTCTCTCTCAACACACAACATTCCCTGTAAAACAGCTCGACCTTATCCAAGTTCCACCATTCCTCTGTGTCGTTGGGACATATCAAGTTGCCTCTCATGATCCGCCTCCATTGCTCTGTCTCCTTTTCTTCGATGGATCTTTTTCGTCCTTGAGCGATTGGGTCGATGGGGGACTGCAGGTCAATATCAGGTGGATAGTCGCGAGGTGTGGTAGGATGAAGTGCGTCCTGTTCAGTAGTTTCTTGGCATCTTCACAGCGATCAAACACGTCTCACATGGAATAGAAATGCAATGTAATTGTTCCCTGGGTGCGCAGTGTGAGGGCAGTGATGTAGCAGTTGATTGAAAGTGACCGTGTGCACTAGCAACTGTGAGCCGTGACTTATGATATTGAGTAACCGCTCAAGCACAGCACTTTGAGACACATGGTATGTCAATGCTCAGGTTTATTCTTCTCACATAGAATTTCAGTTATTCATGGGTCATCCTATATTTTCTAGATTATTTTCTAACTGACTTTCATTGCAGATACATCCTTCCATTTGAGGGGGGTGTTGGAGTATCCAGACAATGTGCCAGTGTGGTAATTCACTGCAGCCTCAACTTGAAGATTATCCAATCACACAGCCTGAGTGGCACTTCAAGACTTGAACTAACTAGTGTATTCTCCAAGTCCAGGTTGTGAGCCCCATCTAGACAATTCACAAATGTCCCAAACCACCATTGAAGTTCTTGGCATTCAGCAAGTTTGGTTCTATAATGGCAGAGTGAGTGGCTGAAATGCAACACCTTCCCAAACAATCACATTAGAGCCTGAACAGATTGTGAAATCCAAAAAGTAGCCAAGTGTGTTCATATTTGTTCTGTGGTGATGAGCTCAGCTTGATGGGGCTGGCTGTTCAAGTTCTGTCAGAGACCAAATTTTGAAAAACCTTGCTCCCCCCTGAACACATACACTATGCCCCTCAACCAATCTTCTTCTTATCAAGATCACATCAACAGCGATCAACAGTTTTTCCACCAACAACTTCTCCATCTTGTAGAAGATCTCAACCACTTCACAGACATACTCATATCTCAGCACACATCTGGAGGTCTCATCAATGAGGCCAAGGCAGTGAAGTGGACTGATTATGAGACCAAGGCCCTTCAAGTTGTAGACTATCTTCATCAGCACTATGCAGAACAAGGTGACAGGAGCTTCAAGGACACCACATTCACTGATGCTGCAGAGCACATCAAACACCTTCGCGTCTTGGGCAAAATCAAGGATGGCAAGAGCCTTCAGAACAAGTGGAACAGTGTATGGTATATCTGATAATATATGTCTGCACTACTGAAGCCTTCTGTAGCTTAAATTGGTTTACTCTGCTATCTCAACCTATTGAGTGCAATCCGGTGTTCATTGGGACAATGTGAATGGGGCAAATATACAGGGCCTTGCTGCTGCTGATGTCTTCATCACTTACATCTCAAGAAAGGTAATTCTTCAATCCCAAAGATCTACTAGTATTCTGACTCCATGTTGACCTTGTCTAGCCAAACTCAGGGATGAGAAACTTCTGCAACAGCGGCTGGAAATATTTAGAGCAGATGGAGGACATCATCCCCTTGGGTGGTGCAAACAGGGTCTGATAAAGCTACCGTGGGACCATTGGTGTACCCACTACTGTCAGTGGCACAGATACACCTGATAGCGCTTCAATTGCCACAGGATCCAGCAGTGCTATATGCAATTCAGTTGCTGTCAACATTCCACCCCTCGCTTCTGCTGCTTCCATGACCCTGATCAATATCTCTCCCACTGTACCTTCTTTCCTGCCTGCCCCCCCAACAGCCTTGCCTGTCACTGCCATTGGATCTAGCGGTAGCAAACGTCCCTACTCCATGATCTCACCTGATGTCACCGATCCCTCCACTCCCTTGCTCCTTTTTTCGCCACCAGTATGCTCGCCATCCTCACATTCTCTCCCATCGGCTTTCCAGATGGCTGCTCAGAGTCAATGTGCCAGCAAGCGCAACTGGACACCAGCTGTTCCGAAAGACAACAAGTGGTCCAATGTTGTAGCCATCAACACTGTAAACAACTCTATCCGAGTGCTCAATGATACCATCTCAACACACTTCCATGACAAGTTGACCATTGTCAGTACTGCTACCAACCAGTTGTATCAAATTCCAGGGCTCATGACAGACCAGATTGTAGAGCTGGGGGAATATTTTGCACAGAACAAAGCCAAGGTGTCTGTATTTCTTTCTCTCTGGCAGGAGGAACACATCACATATGCAGAAAAGTTATATAATCGATTCTGTATTCCAGGTTCTGCAAGCAGCCAATCAACTGCTAATCTGGATGTTTCTGTGTTTTCACTCATGTTGTAGCAGCCATGTTTTTTGTACAGAGCAATCAAAGTATGCTTTCGATCATAGCAACTACATGTACATTTCATCTGAAAGATCATCATTGTCCACCACAACCTCCTCCCTTGCACAGTATACCAAGATATTTTGATAATCTTTCCACATCGACTGTGCAATGTTGTCATGCATCTGTTTTGCAGTGAGATTATCCATGTCTGATGTGTTGGCCACCACTGGCACATTGGATCTGTTGGCAGGGGGGTGCTGCTCGGGCTGGTAGTTGTCCAGGTCTGAGTTGCCATCATCATCACTGTTGTTGACCACGGCCCCATTACCATAGTCATCCAAGTCCTGTTCGTCTGAAGTTTCTGAGCCTGAGTCAGATTCTGAGAGATTGTGAAGTGGATTGTGAGTGTAAATAAAGTTGTGGAGAGCACAGAGGGCTGTGGGTGTTCTGGCTTGCATGTCGAGAGGGAAGTGTGTGGGAAGTGAGAGAATTCTGAAATGTTGCTTCAGAATACCAAAAATACACTTGACAACATTTCGGGCAGATGATAAATGTGAGATACTTGGTGTAGAATGGTGGGCTGGTGAGTACATTGAGGGTTTTCTTGAAGTAACTACTAGGTAGCATTTGATAAGCTTATCTGCTGTGATCAATATCTGGTACTCACTGAGAAATCGTATCACTTGAGCATTGAAAGTGTTTGCCAACATGCCTGACTGTGAGACCAGTCACACACATGTATAGAAATATCACAATCTGTTCTTTGAGCATTACTTTGCGAGAGTCTTGATGGCCAAGGTCATGAAATTCAGCCATGAGTGCGAGGAAGTCATCCTTTTAAAGCCCTAGTTCACAGTGGATGCGGTCCGGGTGTCCTGTGATCAATTCCAAAACCCATATGTGTCTGGAGAGAATTGATGTATGGTATTTTTGAGGATCATAACAGGTTGGAGGAGAGAAGATAAGATCAAGTAATGAAGCAAGAAGGATCTGAATCAGCCTTAGAATGTCTTGGATAAGTTCTTTGTGTGTCTGATCTGGGTCATGCCACAGCGATGATGCCAGCATACTAGAGGACATTAATTGCTGATCACACTGACTCGCCGCCATAGGATATGCTGATTGCAGTCTCTGATGGAACGGCCAGCCGTCAAGCTGAGCTCATCACCACAGAACAAATATGAACACACTTGGCTACTTTTTGGATTTCACAATCTGTTCAGGCTCTTAATCTAAGATCATGCAAAGTAAGCAAGGCTGT
The DNA here is from genome assembly GCA_038092575.1 of Boletus subluridellus. Taxonomy (NCBI): domain Eukaryota; kingdom Fungi; phylum Basidiomycota; class Agaricomycetes; order Boletales; family Boletaceae; genus Boletus; species Boletus subluridellus. The sequence goes on along the minus strand of JBBPQN010000126.1, from coordinate 18,191 downwards.
TTTTGTAGTATACAATGATTGAGGACTTGTATTGCCATGAGTGGGTAAAGTCTGGGGGCAGATGGAGTGTCATTCACAAATCTGTCATCTCTATATATCCTTGTCAACCACTATGAACGTTGGGCAGTGCAGCATCCTGAGGAAGCAGCCATTGTGCATACTGTGCTGGACGCTGGTGTGAGAATACAAGTCAATTCTAGACCAGATTGGTGTCCTGAGCATGACAAATCAGATTGGCAGGCTCACAAGCCAGCATGGTGGAGGCACAGCTGAGATGGGAAGAAACGAGGGAGGAAACCAGATGTTCAAGTGACACACTTTACAAGGTGGTTGAGCAAAAGACAACTGGTCAACCTTGGCATCCTCAGATTGACACTGCGTTGGGCAGAAAGCAAGAGGACATGTTGTCAGCTGCAAGACATGCGGCAAATCTGTCTCAAGAGCTGTCTGTCATTAAATGGGACAATCAGATAGGTCTGGCTCAGAATGGGAATGGCAGTGGAGAACAAGCATGAACATGATGACACCCAGCATTACCAGGAAGAAGCCAAGCGACATAAAGAGAGGGAATTTGTTTGAAGACAGAATAGAGAGCAGGATGATATTGTAAAGCGTCAGCAAGAAGCAGAAGCTGTGCCTTGCGCAGCTGGCCACAGCATTATCACTTCGCCTACATATGGGGCTGCGCTATCCAATCACACCTACCAGCATGCTCAACCTCAAAGGAATGGAGAAATTGTCTATGAAGATGTCCTTCCACCCTCCATGCCATTAGAAAGTCTGACAAGGTGAGCTTTATCATGACTTCTGTCTTCATATCCACCCTCATCCGAATCCCAGCAGGGTGACAAGGATGCCAGGGGCAAGCCAAAGGGGCTGTGCAAGATGTCAGAATATGAGCGTGAACATTTCAGGTCAAGGAACAAAGAAATCTTACCTGGGAGCACTTGAGACAAGCTGAGCGAGCCAGACGATGAAACAGTCATACCAGGTGATGTCCACAGTGCCCTAGGACACTCCACAGGTCGCAGAACATAGCACATCAACAAAACAATCAAGTCAAGTCGAGATTGGGGACCAGGAGGCCATTTGGGCGAGCAGATTGAGTTAGGAGTCATTGAACATGAAGCACAGTGCAAAAGCGTTGAAGACAGCATCAGATATGATGGGAGATGAGATAGAAAGACTGGCACAATGAGTGACATGCATCACAACTCAAAACAAGTCAAAATGAAGATGCTAGCTGGAAAGAGGTCAAGTGAGCAAGAACAGTACAAAGGCATGAAGAGCAACATACCTGGGCCACCCAGACCACCTAAGAATCATCCCAGATGACCTATTGAGCTCCTGAACCCACTGCATCACCATGGCAAGCTCAAATAAAGTCTAAAAAGCATTAGCAGAGTAGACACAAGAGGAAGTGCTTACCAAGCTGTATAGTCATGTTGGAGCTGAATTGGATGAATTGGAGTGGCCAGATGTGTCATACACAGAGTCCAGATGCTGGGGGAATATCCCAGAGCAGCGACAGGCAAAAACCATGACTCTAGAGGTGAAGACATCAAGATTGTGCACAAGAGATGGCAAAGTGCCACTACCTGAGCTGTGACTTACCATATATGGTAACCACTTGAGTGCGCTCAACCCTTGCTCACAGATGCTGGGCAATATCCTTTATATGAAATTCATTCATTTTTCATTGGAATAAGAGGGGTACACATTCATTTTATTTTTGATTCTTACCTACATTCCTTTAATTCTCCCCATACTCCTTGAGGAAGAGTGTTGTAATCTCATTTTGTATGGGTTGGAACAGTTAGTAGCTTACATAATCAAGGCCTATTTTGGCCTGCTAGTACTGTAGTTTTTCTTGAGTGACTACACTATAGTGTTCTACAGTAAGCAGTGCTGTTTTTGTAGTATACACTGGCAAGTACTGAGGACTCGTATTGCCACTTGGTGGCCCACTTACTGCTAGTTTGATTAGGGGGTAGCCCATACCCCCACCAAACTGTCCCATTGACCAACCTCTTTGAAAGAAATCTTAGAAGCCAAAAAAAAAACACACCCAAAGTCAGTCGGCGCAGATGACCACATCATAATCGTGTCCAGATCCAGATCCAACATTGCATTTGTCTGCATCACCAATGGTTGCACGCCACCAGCCACAGTAACGTTGTGCATTTGCTGCGCAAAGAAACCCCCAAACAGACTTGATGGCTGGTCCAAAAACAGGTTGTCGGTCAGGTACGCATCCCCGTGCGCAAAGTCGTGTCCAGCTATCGGTGCAGGTGTGGGTCGGTAGGTTGTGTCCAGCGGACGAGAACTGCATGTTCAGGCGAACATATGGACTATGTAACCTTGATGTGATTTGCTGCTGTGTGGTAGCAGTCCAGTGGAGGAATGGGGTGCAGGGGTACCTGCAGGCAGGATGTCAACATCCATAGACGCATCATGAATAGCCGTTTCATCCCATTTGCGAGAGACCATTCGACCTGGTAATGGGGAGCACCGCGAAACTGGAGCTGATGCCTTGGCAGGTTTACCATGAGTCACTTTAGCCTTGCATCAGGACTTGGAAGATGCAGTCGAGATCGCAGAGTGGCCCTGTCTGCAGGGTCGTAGTTTGCTGAGATAGCCATTGATTCGACACGAGCCATATGCTTGATGACAGACCCAATTTTCTCATGCATCGTAGCATCCTAGAACAAGACCAATGAGTATGTGGAAGCAGCAATGAATGTGCTGTTGCTTGCCAGGATGATGTGCTGCCTGGGTTCATTGCTGCCACGAATGCGCCATTGAGGTGGTGTCATCCCAGCGGACACGTCGAGACAGTTAATGCTGCCGTCAATAGATAAGGCAAAGGGTCACTTGCTATCACTGGTCTGAATCCCAGCAAGGAATTGGTTGAAGAATGAGTGACTTCAATTGGGATGTCCAGATACAGTGCTATTGCATCAGGTCTTGTTATGGTAAGAAACTTCCACGAGATGTTTTTTTGTCACAGCCACAATTCTCCCCCCCAGCGACCTTGTAAGCTATGACACATGGAAAAAATTTAAATCGTAGCGGCGCTATCACACCAGCCCCCAACTCCTGGGAGATTTCAGGTTTATAGCTATGTACGCAATGAAAAACAATACATTCAGGCATGCATGTCGGGTAACTCTGTGGTCTACAACAGTACATAGTGATGTATTGGGCCTGGGCTGGCCTGAAAGCCCTGGTTTGTCAATGGGCCTACCACCCTCAAACCCATCCAAACAGCTGCACAATGAAGGAAGCGAGCAAAATGAAAGCAGATCACCTGAGCAGACCCACCGCCTTGATGAGGACGACCCAAACCACAAGCTAGAAATGTTGGTCAAAGCAGATGCAGCTCACCAAGCCATACGGCTGAGTGAAGGCCATGTTCAGACAAATTGGAGTGATCAGGTGTGGCGGATATCATCCTAGTCTGGTAACCAGCCCGTCTATGAGGTTGCTGCATAGAGAGGCAAACCATCGATAGACGGTCTGGTAAATTTGGTCACCATTTAGGAGGGTCTGCGGGAATGTGATGATCAACCAATCAGATAATGCAGGATTTTGAGTTTGGAAAATAAATTGTAAATTGATTTGCAGCGCAATCGAGTACTAGATGCGACTTGACCAATATGATCAGTCACCGCACGCAATTTAATGGACCAACCCTTGTTCACTTGAGTAGTCCTTGAGGCCCCGTTACACCCGCTTGAAGACCTCGCACGCCTGTTACTCGACAACAGGCTCCCTGACAAGTACTTAGCAACCCTTGGTGAAATTGAGAGAACAGACGCGCTGTGGGCATGTCTCATGGTCACGTTCATCACCCGTTTCACTATCATTCTGTGCCCTTTCCAGCTTCAAGCCTTGCTTTCTATCATAAATGGACACAACAGCATCATCACAGCAGGAACTGGCAGCGGAAAGACCCTCTGTCTACTGATACCAATCCTGCTGTGACCAAACTCAATCTCCGTCATGATTTCGCCCCTCAAATGGCTTCAAACAACTCAGGTAAAGTGTATTAAGTAGTTACTGCAACTAGAATACACAATTTTTGACACCTACAGGTCACCAAGTGTGAGAAGTATGGAATCAAGACTGTCGCGATCAATGAAGACACACCAAATGATCCTGAATGGTGGATGTATGAAGGGGAAATTGTTTCGTCTTGAATCCACTGGGTAGCTTGCGTCATTCTTCGTGCTTGAAAAGAGGATCGGTGTGGTGTTGATAATCCTTGAACAATGTACACCAGTCAAGAAGTGTAGTGACCACATGAAGTTTAAGTTGGCCAAACAGAGCTTCAATCTGATCATCGGTCAGCTGCACGTTGCTATAGAAGGATAGATCTGTTGCATGGCTTGCATGCTGCAGCATTGGTCCTAATCGAAGATGTTCTGAATTGACACCTTGGAGTGCGTACAAAATCAGAAATGTGCCTGATTGGACCTTATCTGGTTCGCCAAGACATTGCTCAATAAAGGTTGACATGCTGATGTTGATATTATCATAACAAAGAATGTGAGGCTGCTGGGCAATTTCGACTGCTTGATCCAGGCAGTGTGACATGAGCTGATTCAATAGCTTGAGAAGAGACGTGAATGATATACATAGTCCACATTTTGCGAGGGCTTCTATTGTCTGTCATGATGAACCATTTGCCCAGAGAAACAGAGTGAAGGGAGCTGCGAAGTACAGTGCTTGATTTGAGCGCACCTTTGCAAGCTGGGTAACTATCACTTGACACATCTTTCAAACAAGTTCTGTTGATTGTACAAGTGTAAATGGAGGACAATTAATACCTACCATATGAGTATCCTTGATTTTATTATTCCTGGAAGCACAATCTGTTTGCGTGGCACTCTCAGGAGTCTCACGAAGGACAGGTGCATGCTCTTCAACAATGTTCTGGACTGCCAAGTTGATGTCCCATTTCAAAAGGAACTTGGGTGAGATAGTATCAATCGTGCCATTCAGAGCGTGTTTGACATCGTCCATTTCATTGTACACTTTCCAAGCTACCAATTGAAGCACATGTGGTTCCATCCAAGCGAGGAGCTGTGCCTTGCTACAGGGATCTTGATACAGACAGTCCAGTAACTGAGCAAGCTTTCCATGTGGTTGGTCCTTCGAACATGCATAGATATGACCATGGAATGTTGCAAAGTCCTCTTGCGTGGGATCGAGGACCTTAAGGAATGCAGTGAAGAATGAAAGCTGGCCTAGTTGCAGTATGTGGATTGCTCTCTGAATGTGTTCATTTTGAGGTATTGGTCCCTTAGGTGAGTTTGGGACATAACCACAGCAACAACATGGGGTGGCCATAGATGGTTGTTGAGTGGAAAGGTGATTATCATTTCGTCTTGCACCGCGCTCGCGACATCATGTCAAGACAGGTAGCACTTAGTGCTGAGTCATCCAACTTATCCTTCGGTCATGTGGTTGATGCTAACCTGTAAATAGCCATGTTGCTCACATGCCCGCAGATCCTCCTAAATGGTGACCAAATTTACCAGACCGTCTATTGACGGTTTGCCTCTCTACACGGCAACCTCATAGATGGGCTGGTTACCAGACTAGATATTGTTATGATTCATCCTGGGGTACGCTTACCCCTACTTCTTTTCTCTTCTTCTATGTTCTCTTCTTTCTTCTTTGTCTTCTTTTACTTCGTTCCCTCGTCCTCTCCCACTGGTACCCCTCCGAGATCCCCTCTCGTGTACACGGAATCCCCGTTACCTTGTCCATTTGTACATTACCTTGTCTAGAACATTCACCCTTCGACCTGGTCTTCTAGGCCACCCTTTACTTAGCCTATTTAACTTTCATCCCGATCTCCAAGATCACCATTTAACCATAACTGTCTACATTTAACCATTCCTAGCTTCACCCTTCGCCCAGTCTTCTAGACCACATTTGCCCTTGACCGTAGCCCTCCACCCAGACCTCCCCTTTGCCCTCCTCTTGCCAATATCGGACTGGTCTGTGCTCGGCTAGTGTACCTATTTAAACCATACCCTCACATCCATGTACCTTAGTCTTGACCTCCCTAATTCACACCTTGATTCCAACCTCGACCCTCAGACTTCATGTACACCTAACTAGCTACCGAAACGCCTCGAGACTACCCATCTCCCATGAACCTTCGCCTCGGGATAAGGCCTCCTAGGGCTACGCTCGCCCCTACCCGGGTCAAGCGTAACAGATATCATCCAATGACAGTAGGGAAGTGTTCCCAGGGCATGATACGCGGGCATATGTACTGGTCTTGTGTAAGCTGTTGCTCTAACTTGGGGTTACTGCTGCTGAGAAGCCCTACTGTATAGTGGGCCTGAGGCCCAGCCCAATACGTCACTAAATGGGATATTCATCCACATGACAAATGAGGTCTGACAGCGGGCATGATGACTCGTCGAGCACACGCGCAGCATGACCAGGTTGCCTATGAACAAACCTGCAGACAAATCAGTTCAGAACACTAGAGCAAAAAAAAAAACCATCACAACGTACATATTCAGTGACTTTATTTTCCTTGGAAGCTCAACCTGACCATGCGGTGGCCTCAGGTATCTCACTGAGGACAGGGGCGTGCACCTCCGTGATCTCTGTGGCTGTTGAGCTGATGTCCCACTGAGGGAGAAAACTGGGCCAGGCTGTATTGATCGTTCCGCTAAGGGTTAGCTTGATGGCATCCATTTTGTCATACCCCTTCCGAGCTACAGGTTGAAACATGTGCAGTCCCTTCTGAGCGAGAGACTGTGAGCAGCTGACTAGGTTTTCTGTCAGGCCTGTCTTTTGGACAGGCATAGATATGATCGCGACATACCAAAAATTCTTTTTTTCATGGGATGAAGGACATTGGGGGGGCAATGGGGGGGCAGTGGATGGCCAGGTTTGAGCACATGGGCTGTTTTTTGAACACACTCATTCAGGGGCAGCGGTCCCTTCAAGGAGTGAGGAAAGACCATAGAAGCAGCAGGAGAGGGTGGGGTGGCGGGGGAAAGGCCCAGAAATGAAGGGGCAGGGGACGGGGGAAGGGACTGTCAGAATGTGCGGTGCAGCTGGGACCCACAGGGGCAGGGGAGGAGGCCCTACCCAGGCATGCCATGGTTCGGCTTGACAAGCAGCAGGGCAGAAGGGGGTTGGAAGGAGAAATCAGGCAGGGCGGTTATAAATCATAGTGGTGTGCATGCGCCAATCTATCGACGGCCTGCCACAGCATGTGCCCCTTTTAGACGTCTGGTCACCAGACTACGCCAAGTCCCCAACTCCTGGGAAAAAAATTCGCTCGACTGTCAGAACTGATCAGCATGATAACATGACAACACTCGATGCACAGACAGTATTGCAGCATCCGATTGCTGAAGCACTGATCGCCACTTGAAGCAGCTGCCGCAATGCATACTATGAACAGCATGCTTCTTGCTTCCGAATTACACGAACCCAAGCAATTACGCCAGAAGTTAGCTTAGCGCTTCGGTCATAACGGCCACCCATGGAGCACCAGTGTTGCAACAAGCCCGACTGCAAGTGAAGGTAGTGAGAGTTATGTCAGTTTCTCCTGTCATTGGCCCATCAGGAACATAGATTGCGCTTATTCACACTTATTCATCCTTTTTTTCACTAACTAAGTGTAAATTAATGATCACTCCAAAAAAGCAAAAAAAGCATGCTACAAGGAGGGTCTGTAACTTATTTTGCTTACTTCACTCCTTTTCCGGACCTCACAAGCATGAAAAAAGCAATAAAAGCATGGTACCATATTATGTATATACAAGCAAAATAAGCGTATTAAATGAATAAGAGGGGAAAGTAGAACAATGGTGACAGAATCAAAATTGACCAAACCAGACAGCAAAGTGGCAAAACAAACACAGCTGCAAGATGACGAACCCAGGGACAAGACAAATACGGCATGAGATGAAAGCGGGGATGAGATGAAACGCAGGGCCGAGATGATGAGCATGGCAGCAAACGAGCAAAAGAATAAAACAATCCTAAGAGAAGCTGGTTAGCATGATCGACAAACTAGAACAGAATCTTACAAAGAATTGCGCAGGGATTTTGTGTGCCAGTCCCACTGGAGTTGCCTCCGTTCCCCTCACCAGCACTGGTACCATTCCTGTTCCTCACATGCTTGTGAGCATGTGTGGCTGCGAAGATATCTTTCATGAATCCTTGTCCTCGTTTACTAACAGATGCCTTATATGCCTCCATGTCAGAATTCCAGTTGGCAGACGAGAACTGAAAAGGTGCTGACATCTCCCGACCAGTCTGCTTGTTAAGAATCTTTGGTAACTTGATCTTCATTTTCTTGTCCATGCTGGCCACCATTTCTTGCAACACCTGTTTGGTGCTGATCGTTCCCTCTCCAATGAAGGTTACAGCATGCTCCAGCTAGTTGAAGTTAGAACAGTGAGAACTAGAAAAATAAAATAATGTGGAGCATACCGTGGCTGCTGCGAAAGCAATGACACCTTTGCCATTCTTACCGGTGGCCATAGCTTTCGTATCCCAACCAGGTATGTCGTTATACCATGTAATGTCAGTCAAGTGAGTTGACATGATCAGCTTGACAACGAAAGAAGATCGATATAGACCTTCAGGCTCCAATTTGTCAGGCTCTTCTCACAAGAAGCGGTAGTCAGCCAACAGTTGCCTTGCCACATCAGCACTTGGTATCTGCATATCATCCTCGATCTTTGAGAAAAAATCAATCATCATGGCAAGAGCAGTTGAGCCAAAACTGCTCCGCCACTTGCTAAGCCATTGATGGGTCTACAAAAGTCAGCAAGCTAGGAACTTTTTAAAGGCTAGATACTCACCACCAAGAAAACCGAGCCCATGGGGGTCACACAGTATTTGACATCAGGGTACACAACTTCGAAAATTTGTTGCAAGGCAGTCGCCAGCTGTTCGTCAGGCACATTCCACACATTAGGTTGCACACTACACCACAGGGTTGCAGTGGAGATGAAGGTCCTGGACCATTGGTGATTGGTTGGGATGGGGAGGTCCTTATTATTGTATTGCTTCTTGATGATCTCAATGAGGTAATCATCTGGACCACAGCAATGGACCTGGGATTCTCCCACACAACTCGTGGGGTCAGTGAGGGATGATGCGACTGGGACATTGGCAGCCTTGTCAGATTTCACCTTCTTGCATGGAGGTGGGCCGGAGTCCTTCGTTCAAGGCCTGGAACCTACAGATATCTACATGGACATTCAATAGTACTCGAAGTCAGTAACATGCACTAGAAGTCATGGCAACTTACCACTGATGTAGTTTGATGCTTATTGGTATCAACATTTTCTTCTTTGTCATCAGGTGGCAAACTTGGTTCACTGTCAGATACACAAGGAAGTGTGGCGAACTTGCGTTTGGAAGCCGAAGGGATAACTGGCGGGGGGCCATAGCTACTAGTACATCATCTTCCATGCCTGCTGGACTACTCGGCTCACTGTCAGGGACAATCTGCACTTCCAGCTTGTGCTTGAGAGCCAAGAACTTGATGACTGGCTTGGACTTGACAGCTTCAAGTTGAATGGGGGAATCGTCCTCAATATCTTCCATATCATCTGGGAACTGGATGGCTGGCTCGGCCTTGGTGGATTCAAGTTGAATGGCCCAGGGGGAACCACCGCCTTCACTGGCAACATTGTCCATACCATCTACTGGAAGCTGAGCTGGTGCTAGGAGCTAGTACATTCAAGTTAGTGGAAGTTAGTACAGTACAATGACGTTCCTAGACGATTTGACCCACTGTTACGCTCAGAGTTTTGGCATGCTTGAAGGACACCAATTTCTCATCCCTCTCGTTGACCTCGTCACCAAAGATTTCGTCTGCTTGATCCTCAGAAGATGGAGGGGAGGGGGCGAGGCTGGAACGCTTCTGACTGCTGCATTGGTTATGTGTAATAAGCTGCGAACTGGAAGTGCCATCGCCTGGCACACTGACACCACCTGTAGTCAACCTGTTGGACTTTTTCTCCTTGGCTACGTTGACTATCCAGTCCTTGACATGACTGTAAAATGATAATTTTTTGGATCTGTGTTCAATGGCGAGGTTGAGAAAGAACAGAACCGACTCAGTGAGTATCAACATGATTGGAGATGATTGGGGATCAGAACGGCAGAGTCAAAGGACTTACTCAGCACCTAGTTTGTCTTTACACGCATTGATTGCCCCTTTCAGCGACCTCGGGGCAGCTGCTGTAATGGTGCTGGGCGCAGTCTAGTTCTCTTTAAAGGTAAGCTGCCTCGTGAAAGCAGCATGTAGCTCACGGATTCCACTCTATAAGAGCCGTCACCAGCACCCACACCACCACCACTCCCACCACTCAATCCCTTACTCTTGTAGGTGGGGGCCCGAGGATGAGGACAAGGATGAGGTGGGGGCTTTTCCTTCTTCGTCTTTGCCTCGCTCGCTTTGGCCTCCGCCTCCATCTCCATCAATGCGAGACATTGAACTCCTTTCTGCACAGCTTTCTGTTGCGCAGCCTTTGCTTCCATGGCACATTTGTCATTGGCTGCCTTTTCTTCCCTGGTACGTCTTTTCTGGACGACACCTGTTTCAAAGAGGATGTTAGCAGGATGCTTATCAGAATTTCCAGGCCGTGTACGACGGGTTGGTGCAGGTGCTGAATCCATGGTTAGAAGGGTAGAAGACAGAAGATGAAGGTACAAGGTGTTTAAATTTTCCTCGCTTTGCTCCCTGCAATTTGTAAGTCTACGCTCACTGGGATGAACCATTTACCCTGACTTAAGCCAAAAGGATCACATAACTCCCCATTCTACTCACTTCCGACGGCATGCAAATCGCCTCCCTGAACCCAGCCCACAGACCACACCAGTTCCCTTGTGGTCAGCCTGGCTGCAAACGCTTCTTCAAGACTCTAGGCGGTCGTACAACACATCTGCGCTCAGCTCATCCAAATTTGTCGTGCCTGCAGCCTCCACAAACCTCCTGCTCCAAGTCACAACATTCACATTCTTTTACTCCAAGTCTGTCACCAGCCCGTTCTGTCCCTGTCCTTTCAGTCTGTCTTCTCCACCTAGCCTCCCTGCTTCTGGCAATATTCTGACTCCTACTGAGTCCATCGACGGTTTCAATGATGACAATTTACAATACTTCGGTCCAGGTGATAAGTACTACCGGTACTACCACCCTAAACTCACTGGTTCATACATATTTTCATGCCACATCTGACGCAACTGAATGCCGTTGCATGTAGGTCAACCATGTGACGAAGACAGAGATTTTCTCCCGCCTGGAACTCCACCTCCATTGAAGGATAACGACCCAACCAACTGGTTTCCTTACCATAGTCAACTTTAGTTTCAGACCGCCCAATTTTTATTTACAAAATGCCAAATGTCTGCCTCCAAAGTCAACGCCCTTTTGGATCTTTGGGCCAGCTCTCTCTATCCACATGGAGCAAGTCCCCCCTTCACTGATCACCACCACATGCTCAACACAATTGACTCAATGACTGTTGGGGACATCCATTGGCAATGCCTTTCTGTTCATTTTACTGGTGAGATCCCGGAGATTGACCCCCCATCTTGGATGTCACAAGAGTATGATGTCTGATTTCGAGACCCTCGTCACATTGCACATAAAATACTTGGCAATCCTAGTTTTGTGGGTGAGGTTGATCTTCACCTGTTTCAAGAGTATACAACTGATGATCAAACTCGGCAATACAAGGACTTCATGTCTGGCAACTGGGTTTGGGATCAAGCGGTTTGTTTATTTTTTCAACACTGATTTTGGTCGTACTGACCAAGTCACGCCGATAGAATATTATATCCAAGGATGAGAGCATGGTTGGGAGTACATTCATCCCTATCATTTTGGGTAGTGATAAAACAACCATTTCAGTTGCTATGGGCAACAATGAGTACTATCTGCTGTATATGTCTGTCGGGAATGTTCACAACAGTCTATGACGAGCGCATCAGGATGGGCTCATCTTGATTGGCTTTCTTGCAATACCAAAAAGTAAAAAAAAAAGCTCTCCCCTCAATGCTACCTGCTAATCCATTATTCTGATCTAGCCAAGAGGGAACATTCATTGAATGCGGTGTTCTGTAATTTCCGCAGGCAGCTTTTCCATAGCTTCCTGGTGACGATCCTTCAATCTTTCAAGCCCGCCATGACTTCCCCAGAGGTTGTTCGGCATGTGGACGGGCACTTTTGATGCACTATCTATGGACTTGGACCTTACATTGCAGATTATGAGGAGCAAGTTCTCTTGACTTGTATTGTTCGTGGTTGGTGTGCATGGTATGTTTCTTTCATTGTTCCCTTTTTTTAGTTGTCTCATCATTTATTTATAGATGCCAGGCCCAACGCGAGAATTTGGATGCTGACGCGCTCGATTGGACATGCACGTTCAATGAAGCGCTATTCCAAGAGAGCACACCTGATGTTATGTGGGAAGAGTATGGTATAGTTGGAGATTTGGTGGTACATTTCTGACTAGTACATCCGAGTCAATTGATTGGATACCAATCTATAATGTAAGCCCTTCACAAATGATTTCCCTCAAGCAGATATCCACCAACTAATTGCCCCAGACATCCTCCACCAACTCGTCAAGGGCTGCTTCAAGGATCACCTAGTCAATTGGGTAACAACGTACATAACTGTTAAACACCCAAAAAGAGTAGCTGAGGGCATCTTAGATGAGATTGATTGTCATATTGCTGCAATCGCACCATTCACTGGTTTACGACAGTTTCCCCAAGGGCGAGGATTCAAACAATGGACAGGTGATGATTCGAAGGCCCTAATGAAAGTGAGTACCACCTCAGCTCTATTTGTCTTGTGTTTGTCCAAGTCATCTCATACTTGTGTCATAGGTCTATATTGCTGCCATCAAGAGTTTTGTACCTGCGGACGTTGTGCGCACATTTTGTGCATTCTTAGAATTTTGTTATCTTGTTTGTCGCCACAGCATATCCGAGACTGCACTCCAGGAGATTGAAGGGGCAATCCACCATTTCCACAATTTCTGTCAAGTTTTCATTTCTGGTGATGTTCCCGTCACTAGAACATTTTTGCTGCCTCGTCAATATTCGATGAAGCATTATCCCACTCTCATCTGCCTCTGGGGGGCGCCCAATGGCCTATGCTCTTCTCTCACGGAATGCAAACACATCAAAGCTGTCAAAGAGCCTTGGCGACGATCAAGCAGATATGGGGCACTCAGTCAGATGCTACTGACCAATCAACACCTTGACAAGCTCGCTGCTTCACGCATCGACTTCGAAAGTCGAGGAATGCTCAATCAAAGTTGTCTTTCGGTTGCCATCAATGCCGTCAGTGAGTTTTGTTCACTGGGGGGATGGCTTTTTTTTTGTAGCATGAACTCAAACATCCTTTACCCAGCCCAGTCAATGTCACAGATGAATACTGACCCCAAGCATGATGTGCATGATAATCCAGCATCAGACACTTCTCAGATACAACAAGGGGCAAGTAACCAAGGTGATAATGATCAGGCCATGGCCAATGACAACGATATGAATTTGTTGGTTCAAGTGACTCTGGCATGGTCTCCACGTCAGTTTAACTTCGGATGGTACCCTACTAGTGCTGTTGCAGCTAATAAAAATTTCAGAGTGGTGCCACCCCCACACACTGCCTGCACTTGCAGATGAAATCAATGTTCCCAATTTGTGTGAACTCACACGCCGTTTCTTGTTTGGCCAATGTCACCCAGATGATCGACACAACACTTTAGAGATCCCACTTTCTCGGTGTCCACAATTTGATGGACAGATAGCTGTGTACAACTCAGCATGTTCAAGATTCTATGCTCCAAGCGATCTCAGTGGTATCAGTGGTATGCAGACAGAAATCATTCAATCCACACCACTGTGGAGGAAGGAAGGGTCTCACCACGACTGCATTTTTGTCACCACCAATCCTAATGCATCTGGAATGCATGCCTTCGACATCGCGCGTGTGCTGTCAGTCTTCTCATTCACGAACCGGAATGGAAAATACTTCCCGTGCACAGTTGTACAATGGTTTGACAAACTTGGTGATTCTGCTGACGAAAAGATGGGCATGTGGATGGTTTGGTGCAGCATTGTCCCAAACTGTTCTCCCAATTGTGCGGTCATCCACATTGAATCCATTTATCACACAGCCCATTTGATACCCATATATGGTGCTGCCTTCATCTCGCCTCACGTCAAGCCTCATAATTGCTATGACTCATTCCATACTTTCTATGTCAACAAGTATGTTGATCACCATGCGTTCGAACTCACAAGCTAGGCTTGATTCCCCACCACCCATCCCACACCCAATGCCCACAAATCATCTGATCCCCCTGGTCAACCCTCCACCAACATGTCAGCGACACCCATCATCCCTCCCCATTCATGGCGAGACAAACACACCAGTACCCTGAGTGGGAACTAAACATCATTCCAATCATTCCAAGGGAGTCCCGTCATCACATCCCCCTCCCTTCAGGTACGCTCACAACACATCACACCTTGGAGATATACTCACTACCCTCACCATTATTTCAGGTCCACTCACATTCCTACATTACTTTTGGCTATGGATTTTGTCCTTCTGTTCAACAGCAAATCCTGCTGGTCGACCCCCCCCTCTTTAGGTTCCCTTGCCGTCGCAAATGCGCCAGTACCTCAAGCAGGAACTAAACATTGTTCCAACCACTCTAAGGGAGTTCCATCAACACATCCCCCCCCCTTTGGGTATGCTCACAACATGTCACACTTGGGGGGTATACTCACCACCCTCACCATTGACCTGCATGAAACTGGTTTCAAGCATAGTCAGAAAAGCTACCACCTGAGAATGGATATTTCTACCACTTGGAGCAGTTAGAATCCTTGGATACTACAGGGCCAGATAACCCTTAGTATGACCTACCTTCCCCTATTTTTTTATTGGAATATTTTACCAGAAGAATATGGAGATATAAATAGTTTTATTCAACCACAACTCTACTACTACCATTATTAGTACATAACTACATAAAACTGTATACTACATGTACAGCTAAGTGCCAGTGAGAGAAATTACCCCTGAGCCATGCCCTGCACAGCATTGCAAAGCATGTGACTCAGAATGACTCATTCTGACTCAGCCACTGTTGCTGTTGCGAGATGATCTCGAGCGAACACTGGCAGGACTCATCTTGAGCTACACCAAACTTTACTGAAGAGAAGAAGCAGAGGTGGTAATGAAAAGAGGCGGGTCTTCCTTAATCAACTCGCAAGGACGTAGGTCGCAAGTGACAAATGGATTAGACTGGGGAGTCCAGTCGACTACAGCTAGTTTATATAAGTTACAGATGTGCGCATGGACCATAGGGTCCATGGGAATGACTACTAGATATAGATAGATGAGAGAAGCGTTCGTGAGAGAAGAAGAATGATGATGAGAAAAAGGAACGGAAATTAATAAGGTGTGTGTGCAATGTGTTTGTCTAGACCATAGGTCACGTGTAGTTTCCCATGGTCACATGCACATCACGTGACTTCGAAGTCTGAAGGATGTAAAGTACTGCACGAATGCATTAAGTTAAAAAGTTTTGAAAATATAGTATATCATAACACTACTCCCTCTTTAAGACTCAAATTCCAGGCGAGTCCCATGATAATTAGTTTCGGTAAAGTTTTCATAACGAGTGAAGAGTGAAGAGAAATCTCCAATGGTAAGGCCACGAAGTTTCCGAGGAGCCGAAGGATTCTTTTTATGGAAATCTGCAACTGCTTGAGGAGCAGTGTTAATAATGTTGCCTGATTCCCATGTTCTATCGGATTCATCGTAACCTTTCCAATGTACGAGATATTGAAGCTGGCGGCCTTTGAGACGAGACGCCACAATATAGTCTATTTCAAATTGCTCTACTCCTTCTTCGTCAACTTCGATTGCGTCTGGGTGTGAGACTGGTTGACCCGGAAGGGTTGCCCGATATGGTTTAACGCGTGAAATGTTGACAGTGGGATGAATACGAATAGAGTTTGGCAATTTGAGTTTAACGGCGTTAGGAAGAACCTCAAGGATTTCATAAGGGCCAATCCATTTTTGGGTGAGTTTCTTTGCCGTGTACGGAAGCTTCAAATGTTCAGCCGAAAGCCAAACTTGTTGTCCTTTCTCGTAATTAGGAGCTTCGGAGCGTTTAGACTCCGATTGCTTCTTCATTCTTTCTCGTGCTTCCTCCAATGCATCTTCTACTTCTTTATGGCTTTTTCCCATCTCCATGCCGAATTCCTTTCCCATGCCTTTGGCTTTTCCTTCGAAACCCATGCGAGGGGTGTAGTTACGTGTGATGTTGAAGGGGATAGTACCAGTGGCGGTGGTGAGGGAGTTGTTGTGATGGAATTGAGCGACTTTGAGCCAGTCAACCCATTCGGTCTGTCGCTTAGCTACGTAAGAGCGGAGATATTGTTCTAGTTCTCTATTAATACGCTCTGTTTGTCCATCGGTTTGTGGGTGGTAGGCGGTGGAGATTTTCTGGGAGATAGAAAGAAGATTACATAATTCGGAAGTGAAGTCCGAAACAAACTGGGGACCTCGATCAGAAACGATTGTAGAAGGAAGTCTGTGAATACACCAAATATTGTCTCTAAAAATGATAGCTAAGTCCTTGGAAGAAACTGTATCGAATGTGGGAATAAAAACAACTTCTTTAGAAAATCGATCAACGACAACACAAATGGCAGTATAACCGTGGGAAGCGGGTAAACCCGTAATGAAATTGACAGATAAATCTTCCCAAGGTCGTTTAGAAGCGGGTAAAGGAATGAGTTTTCCTGCTGGTGCCTTTGACTTTCCCTTTGTTTGGGCGCACACTTGGCAGCTGTCTACGTAATTTTTAATGTCTTTTGTGACACCAGGCCACGAGAAATGACGAGTGAGAAGATGAGAAGTACGAGCTTGTCCGGAATGTCCTCCAATAGGAGAATTGTGACAAATAATGAGAAGTTCTGTACGTAAAGGTTCAGGA
Source organism: Boletus subluridellus (assembly GCA_038092575.1). Classification (NCBI taxonomy): domain Eukaryota; kingdom Fungi; phylum Basidiomycota; class Agaricomycetes; order Boletales; family Boletaceae; genus Boletus; species Boletus subluridellus. The sequence continues at coordinate 1,155 of JBBPQN010000126.1, read as the reverse complement.
ACAAAGACCTTGTTTTTGTTATTTTTGAAAATATTGTTATCGTAATCGTATGTGTATTCGTTAAAGGATTCTTCTCGTATTTTTTCTGATTCTTTTATGATTTTTTCGTAAAAAGAAGATGAAAGTTCAATATTGTTAATGAAAAGAGAAGGAGGTAAAACGGTAATGTTCTGGTTGTGATCTGTGACAGCATCACCATGGTCCGGTCGGTGAGATAAGGCATCTGCGCGACCATTCGATGTACCAGGTTTATAAATAAAAACATAGTTGAACTCTTGGAGAAGTGCATGCCATCTAGCTTGACGACCGGATAAGGTTTGGGGTTTTTTCCAATATTCGAGATTCTTGTGATCTGTCCAGATCTCGAAACCTTCTCTACCGATTAGGTAATGTCGCCATTCTTCTAATGCCCTGATGACCGCAAGAAGTTCTTTATCATAAATAGGATAGTTGCGTTTGGCGCTGTCGAAGGAGTGGGAAATGAAGGCGCAGGGTCTCCAGAGACCGTCATCGCATTTGACCGAAAGCACTGCCCCTGTAGCAATATCTGAGGCATCCGTTTCAAGACACATTTCTTTGTCTTGATCCGGATAGGCCAATAGGGGTGATTCCTTAAATTTGGCTTTTAAGGAATCAAAAGCGACTTGGTGCTTCGGTTCCCATTTGAATAGAACGTCCTTCTTGGTTAGATCGTTCAATGGGCGTGCAATATCTGCGAAGCCTTCTATGAATCGTCGATAATAATTACAAAGTCCGAGGAAGCCTTGCAGTTGTTTGAGGCGTGTGGGAATCGGCCAATCCAATACCCCTGACACCTTCTTTTCCTGCATTTCTACTCCCTCTTTAGATACTACCATACTGAGAAAGTCTACTTTGTCTTTCGAGAAACTACATTTTTCTGGTTTTACGTAAAGATCATTTTGGCGAAGACGGGAAAGCACCTCCTTTACTATTTCTTCGTGCTCTTCCTTCGTCTTGCCTTTAGTAAATATCATACAGTCGTCGATATAGATAACGAGTACAGCATACATGTCATTAAATATATCGTTCATCATTTGCTGAAAAGTGGGGGGTGAGTTAGTCATCCCGAAATACATAACGGTAGGTTCATATGCGCCTATGGGAGTAACGAAGGCTCCCTTCCACTCGTCTCCT
>JBBPQN010000125.1:0-26123 GCA_038092575.1 Boletus subluridellus | reverse complement strand
ATTATATTTATATGTGTGTCTTTGTTTGTAGCACCAAATAACAACAGCTATCCCTTTGTTTTACTGAAATTTTATGAATCATATTAAAAGCTCTAAAACTGTTCCAATGGTGTCCCTGTTTTAAAATAGATGTATCTCAGTGGCCCCTGAGCCGAATCACATGAGTATTAGGTCAGCAGGTAGCCAGGGGTTTGTACGTCACATGTTCCCACCAACACTAAGCGGGGTTCCCATGCCTACAACTGCTATTCCACATTCACTCCAAAACTACAAAATATTGGAACAGTTTTTGGAGTCACTGTAGATCTCATTCTGGTGGATTGGTACTATAGGCTGCATAAGTGTTTGCAATGTGATTCATTAGGAAAAGACAAATGTCAAATTGATTTGGAATATAGTAATATTAGTTGTTTGGGTGGCTAAAAGCCCCTATAAGACTCTAATGATCTCAGACAAATATAGGCATTGATGGAATCAATAAGTGGACATGAAAATAGTTGAAAGCAGTTGGTTGGCATGTAGACACTCCTTAGTGCAGATGTAATGGCATCAATAATACTGGTGGTGTCAGATTTCTGAATCAGATCCAGAAGAGCATGAAGTTCCTAGAACTACTCTGGCTAAATAGAATATGTCACATTCCCAAGGTAATGTAGGAGCCTTCCAAAATGTCCCCTCAACATACCAAAGGATAAAATGCAGTAATTAGATTTCTTCAAGTGCATCTAAGCAGATTGTACTTGGTTTGACAAGACAGTTAAAACCCACTAGAGCTCATTCATCACAAGTTGTAATGATAGTGTTACTAAGTATAATGGCAGTAAAAGCAGTGGGACACACCTTTGTGGCCTAACCAACATGTGACACAATAAAAGTGGAGCATAAATGATGGACCCACAGAGTAACTCAAAGTGAGTGAATGCTGGGTGTTTTAACATGGTAAGTGCATCTTCCTGCTTTCCAGGAAGGGAGATCAGATCAGCAGCAGTAACTGGATCTATCCAATCTGTGAATGCTGCAGTATTATTTTCTTGCAAGAATGAAAGGACTAGTCTTTTATCAACCTGCAGTACTTGATATTGTGGTAGGCCCAGGAGGGACTGGTAATCAAATGCTATCTCTCCCAGAGACTACAAAGGCCTACACTTGACAGCAGCAAAAAACAACCTTTTCAAGGTTTTCTCTGTAGGAAAACTGCTTTATGGTCCCCTTAGTTTTTTAGGTTCTTGCATGGTTGGCAAAAGATTTCAGATCCAATATAGAGTCCCACAAAGCATAGTCTTACTGCATGCAAGAGAGACTGCTGGTTGGAGGTAGAAGATGGGAAATAGATTCAAAATGATCTGGGTGCATCCAAACTTTATAAAATTCATGTCTTGTCATGACAATATTGGGATACCAGAAGGGCAGACAATGAATAAACACTTTTTGTGCAAATGAAGTGTTTGTTGGATAGCTTGCAAAACAATATGCTATGGGCAGTTGTAGATTGGTCATAGCAATGAATTATTAAATATTGAAGATGTATGGCTTGATGACATAGGACCCCTGAAACAACCCAAATCAGGGTCTGGATAAATCTCAGGTTGTCACAAAGGTCAACTGGAGGGGAAGTGAAGTGGAGAAGAAATCAGGCTCAGTCTTGGTAGCTTTGGGAAAGCTCCAAGAGAACTAAACTGGAGGATGTCCAGTGAAGTCTCAAGGTTTATATATTATTCATGGGGTTTGTACATGTTTGTATCAGATCTACCAATATGTATGCATATGGACATATGAGAGGAACAGAGATTAAGAATATGAGTCATAATATATGTTAATGCATAGCCATGAAATGAAAGAATGGAAATGAAAGACATGATGCAACAGCAAGCTGTGGCAGAATGGAAGAGAAGAAAAGAAGTGTGCACAGCACAGAGATGAACATGGGAACAATATAGCTATGAGGGGATAAATGCATCCATTATAGTCATGAAGACTCAGAGTGTGTTGTGATGACTGATGGCATAGCCTGCATCTAGATATAGCTGACAGGTGAGTCAAGCTGTGAGTCATAAAGAGTTATGTGACTTTGAAAGAAGAAAATAAATGTAAAGTGTGAAATAAACAGATTTGTAGAAAGCAAACCATAACAACCCCATCATGAAGATTTTGACAAATAATCACATTGTAGTTGGATAAATATCTACATACAATAGCAGCAAAATCAGCATCAATGACAAGCTCATTGGCAGTGGGAACAGCACTACTGTGATGGGAAATAGCTAGATGCTTGGTCATGTCTTTGGCTCTAAACCCACTCCATTATCAGGTTGGGACCATAGTATAAACAACAATACTCACCTTCCACACACATATGTGTGAAATAAAGCTTTTCATCCCAGTGGAAGTTGGTATCATAAGACAAGGTGGAAAATTGGCCAATCCATTTTTTGTCACCACAAATGGAAAAGTCTGATTGGACCACAGGAAAAAGATAAACAGTTGATGAATGCTTTGTCAACTGTTCATCTGTGGCTGTGCAAAAAGCGAACAGTCATTCAATTATTTGCAGGTATTAGCAGAAGAGAACAGAACAGAAGACAAAGAAGTAAGAAGAATAAATCAATGTGAAATGGAAACAGAGGCCATGGGAAAATACAAACAGTTAATGAACTGTTCATCAACTGTTCATGGGTGGCTGTGCAAAAAGCGAACACTTGTACAGCTGTTTGCAAATACAAATGAAAAAGAAAATAACAGAGCATAATAGGAGCAGCAGAGTTCTATCCTAAAGAATGCACATTAGACTTTCACTTGTTTACCAGCTGTATCCAACACTTATATCTCAATATCCAGCTCAGGTTTGATTGGGTCTGCCAGGATAGGACATGCCTTGAAGCTGGAGTCAGCAACAATAGCCATGTAAGCAGCCTCAAGACATGACAAGCCCCATATGTTGGAAATTATTGCTTTGCTTAAATCTGAAGGCCTGCTCAATTCTTAAAGAGGTGAGCATACTGGGTTAGCATAGATTGTAAACTGTTAAGCATACCACACATTATACCATATACAATGTCACACACCCACAAATGGTAAAGCCTCCATGAACATGGCAATATAGCCAACCAAAAAATGGGTGACTAAATAATAGTATACTATGTAAGCTTAATGAAGATAATCATTGTTCTCCCAATCATTATGTCCATCTATCCACTTCTTGAACTCTGAGTTTGTCTGCAAAACAAAGGAGGCTCTGCATTCCATGTACTCCAAATTGAAGTAACTTCTTGATGCTGAACAAAACACAACAACATCTCCACATCTCAACTCCAGCACTAGACCTTGTTCATACATCATCAACTCACCTCTTACAAACTTACCGATGGGCATCACAAGATAAAGGACTATGTTCTTTCTGTTTCTATGAGCCTCAGTATGACCATTGATGCTCACCACAAGGAAAACAAATTGTGCCACTGGGGGCCTAGAATTACCAGGAAGAGTATGGACAACACCCATCAGGGTCTTATTACTCTTCTGGTAGATATTCTCTTAGCTAGGTAGGATTCCATTAGGATGTAAATCAGAAGCCCCTGAATCCTGATAAATCATACCATGTTTTCAATCCACTCAGACACATCCTCAAAAGCTATTTTCAAGTTTTGATAGAGATGTTCATGATTAGTCAGTTCTGATGACTGATACAGCAGCAGTTGTGGAAGGTTTGTATGTTGGGCACTTTTCACATGCAACTTGTGAGAATGCACATCAGGCAAGGCACCTTGTCCCTATGTGGGCAACTCTCAAGTCTCCCACCTCTTTCATTGCTAATACTTCTTTGTGTAAATCCTTTGGATATTGGTCCACTCCATGTTGATGCTACAATCACTTGAGCATGGGTATGCTTGGTTGGTTGAATGTTGTGGACTAAGAAGATGTTTGAGAAGCATTGTTTCAGAGGTGGGCAGTTGTGCTCTTCATCTTATGGGAGGTTGGGTGGCACTGGTTTGAAGAAAGTTTCAGATAAGAGTTGACTTTGCTCTTGGTTTAATTGGTTCTGTGGTAGGTCATTAGTGGGTTTGCAACTAGTGTTCAAAGGTCCAGTTGCACAACTGGTAGAAGACTGGCAACTAGACTGAACTGCAGCTAAAGTTTAGTTGTGGGCAGTTTCCAGTTGACTCTCTTGAGCATTGGTTTAATTGTTAGATTTTATTAAAATTAAAAGGTCTGAAAAAGACTAATTGAGACTGGTTGTAACTGGTGCACAGCCACCCATCCTATTTAGATCCATTTCCCCCATTTTCTCCTGTTTTCCCATATTTTTCCAGCCTCATTTGTGTTTTTCATCTATTGAAGTGATAACTGACATATTGTTTTAAAATGTATATATCTCTAAAGCCCCTGAGCCAAACTGCATAACCAAGGGATTCATTTGTAGCTATGGATATATACTATGATTCAGCTCAGAAACACAAAGTCTGAAGTTCACACAACTCCCTGAAAAAACCAGTCAGCAACTAATTGCAACAGAATGAAAAACTAATTTAGATCAGTCTTTTCTGGTTCTGATCCAGTCTAAGTAATATTTACCATATTAGTCAACCATTTGCAGTCCAGTTTCACTTCCAAAAAGGCAAAAAAACTGGACTCACTGAACTTGCAAATACTACTTGTGACAGAGATTTGGAATATAAGAAATAAAGTGATCTAAGGTCTCATTGATGAGGTATTTGTGTGCTTGTCAGATGTCACCATGATTTATGTTGTCTATATAGTCAATCCAGTGATTGGCTTTGACTTTTGTGATTGTTTTGGCAAAGGTAGTTCTTGCTTCACAATATTGTGTGTAGACTGGAGGTGGGGTTACTAATTATCATGAGGTTTATTTCAAGCCAGGAAGAGAATTTTTCCCAGTCAACATTTTTGAAGTTTTTATGAATGGAGATTAGTAGTGAGCCTGGGAGTAAGTAGTACTAGGATAATAGATAGTGTTTAAAAGTCCAGTCCTTTTTTTTGAAGTAAGTGGACTGAGACTGGTCTTAGTAAGCACCACAATAGGCAGGACCAGATCTGAATTGAAAAAAAAAAACTGATCTGAATAGTCCCAAAGCAGTTGCTACCTGGTCTGCAACCAGTCTTTTGAAAGACCAGTTTTTCTACTGTAATCCTGTGAAACTCAGGCTTGGCATTAGTTAGTCAGGAAGTAACTGCTATCTACAAAATGACCCTTTGGTCATATTATTTGGCTCAGGGGGTATAAATATATGACAATTTTATAACAACATCAATACATAAAACAGTCAAATAAGGCTGGAAATTTTCAGGAAAAATAGAGTGAATAGGAATAAATAGTTTCAAATAGAGGAAGTGGCTGTCTGTATGTTCAGTCCTATGATATCAGCAACTTGCAACTGGATTGGTTTTCAAGAGTAGCAACTGGCAACTACAGTCCAGTTGTGATCATTCATAGTCTAGTCTATTGTCAATTTTTTTTCAGTTGCCAACTGGACTTTAAAACACTAATAATAGGCAAATGGTCTGTGTTGGTCAAGTAAAGCTGTTTTTCTCTTCTACATCTTGTTACCACATCAATTAGATGGAAGGAACAGAATATGTTGTTGGGGCATGTGTGGTTTCTTATATGGTTGGCTTCTAAGATAAGAGCATGTTCTGAAAGTACCATGATGAGGTCATGTGCAGCTGTGAGGTTCAGGAGAGGCTGTGCTATATCAAGGTTGGTACATGTAAGGAGGTGGTAGTTGGCAGGTGTGTTCTTCTTGGCAGCCTAGAGTGGCTGGTGGTAATTGAAGTTGCCTAGCATAATTATACTGATTACATTCAGATTCTGTTGGAAGAGACAGCACTTGTTTTTGAATTGGTTGTCAAGTTTTTGGAGGATGTCAGAGTGGTTGCTGTCATTATATACATTGAAGACGTGCATTTTTCATAAAGATACATACATAGTGCTTTCTGAGCTACTTTTGATTTGAGAGCTTGTTTGATTTATTCCTTTAGTCTTCCTGCCCCATCTCTGTCATCTCATTCTTCACCATTGCTGATTGATCCAGTTCTCCCACCTCTCATGAAGGCAGTGCAGCCACAACCTTACATAGTTGTGATTGGTCTTACAGAGTGGCTCAAACTCCACACAAAGAATTGCTCTTGATGCCTCAATAAACATAAGTAACTCTTTGTGGGCCAAACCATGGCTTATAATCACTCAACATATCTAATAAATTTTCTTTCAGCCTACACTTGGCTTGTTTTCATATGCCAGTGATCTCTGATGTCTGGGAATTGTGCTATTTGAGTTGTGCTGTCATTTTATTATAGCCTTTCTACTACACTATGTGCTCATCTTATCAGTCTGATGAAAACATTGTTTGTTCAGATGTCTGCTGTCTGCACCAGTCACAAGCCAGCTATTGTAGCTACCTGGACTGAACTGAATCAGTGGATCATGGTCAGATTCCATAAGTAGTTGAATTGAGGAAAAAGCTGATCACAGCCAAGGCTGGTTCTTGGTTAGCCAAGCTGCAGCAACACTAGGTCCAACTAATGACTGACTGATATTAACTGTGGAATTTGGAATTTGATTTATTTTTGATAATGTCAGGGCATAGCCACTTGGACATGGTATGCAAACTGGTTTACAGTTGTCTAACTCAAACCATTTAACTAGCTTATTAGCATAGTTGACTTGGTCCAGTCTTAGGAGTTTCACTTTGTGGTCCCTGATAATGTGCACATCAAGATATCCTTCTGCATTCCATAAGTACCTACTTTCCCAACATTTCATTTCATAAATTCATGTTTTTGGTAAAATGTGTAGTCATTTGAACTATGTATAAAAAGGGCATCACCAATATAAATAACAATAATGACTATAGTGGCTTGAAAAATTGTCTGCATGTTTGGTTATTTTTCACTAAATGTAATAACCCCCAACAATTCCTAATTCTTGCTCTAAACTATAGGTGTATGAAATCAAATACCAAATATAGGCTTTCTATGCATGCAAGGGTCAAAGGATTTGAATAATATTTGACAACATGACAGCCATTTCAAATAATGACTTATTTAGACAGTTTTTTTACTTTATATAAATCTGGGTATCTAGTACTTGGTATGAGCTCCTTTGGCCATGATAACTGCTACAATCCTTCTATGCATGCTTTCTATCCATTTCTGACACTGTTTCTCATCAATCTTCCAGTTACAAATCCTATTATTTTTCCTATTTTGCTATCTATTTTTCCTGATTTTTCTAGAGTGATTTCCACATTTAGCCCCTATCTATTAGCTCCCATCATCAAAGCACATTAAATGCTCAAGTCCAAAACACTACTCTAGACTTGCCCTTCCTCACCCTTGATACTGACTGGTTTAGACCATTCCTATAATCAGTGACTTATGACAACTTGCTTTGACTCATGATTGCCTCATGTTCACCTCATGACCCCCTTTGACTCACATTCATTCATCATGATTAGGTATGACTCACACAATATGTTCAGAACCTATATGACTCCCCATAACTCACCTGGACTCTCTATAGCATAGTATATCATTATATCCAATGTACACATGTACAAACTCCTAGACAGTATATATATATAAGGCTACAGTTGCCCTCCAGAGGAACTCAGTCTTGTCCTCTTGGAGATTTCCCAGTCTCCTCCACAGCTACTTGACTACTTTAATTGTCCTCTCTGGTGGCTTACAGCTCATAGTAAGTGCTGATCACTTCACTTCCTCCATTCCTATATAACCCTTTGCCACAGTTGATGAACTCCTATAGAAGCACTTTTATCAACTGAGAGGCATCTCTTGAGGTGATCCCAAGTATGTTCAATGGGGTTGTTATGGATTTTCTTTCCTTTTCATCTCCTAGCTATGCTTTGGCCCATTCTCCTTCACATACACAACAGGCCTACGCTCTCATGGCTATTACTTTAGGATACAATACATTTACAGATGATTTACCCCATTCTAGATGGTTCTCTTATACTGCCTTCTTTTCTCCTTCACCCAGATGGTCTGTGCTCACATGGTCTGTATGCAGTTCCTGCCCCTATAAATACTTCGCCTTTGTATAGTAGTTCTCCATCTAGTTCTACACAATTCATTGCCTAGATCCTGGTATGTCTGAGTGATAATTCTTAGGATTTGTCATAGCAAGACTCTAAGCTTTCTACATGTCAACACACTACACTAGAGTGTACACTATGACTAGGCTTCACACATTTTCATCTTCATTTTGCCTTTACTGTTTGAAACCCCTATCTGTTGCACAGCCAATCTGCATTTCAGTTAGCTGCTTTATATTTCAGAACACTTTCACATATTTCATTCTTGATTATTATCCTTCTTCAACTTCACACCCTTAGTCATTCTGTGGATAGTCTCCCCTCATCACTTCCCATGGTATATCATGGGTAGTATCTTCCTAGGCCTGTCATCTTGGTCTTCCATTTGTTGGCAATGATTGTCATCACTTCCCTGCTTACTATCTGTGGTATGCCACAGGTAGTATCTCCAGATGTCATTGTGGAGTTGTCTTGGTAGTTCCTCTCATTGTTGCTAGGTAGTATAGTATACTTATATGAGAGAAATACATCCTTATCTTTACTAGAGAATTGCTCATTTGTGGTGACTATTCTCCTGGGTCACACCTGAAAATGTCTACCCACACATTCTCTCCCAATGGTGAAAAGGCTCAAAACAGATCCACAAGCTTGTTATTAGACAACAAACCACATGTATGGAGCATAAGCCTGTGAGCCTGTGAGAATAATCACATCCAAGGTGCACAATACACCTAGAGCACATCTCATTGAGTAACACAGGATTGGCATGAATTGCAGTGACTTACAATAATATTAGGGTTTCTCCCTGGCTCCAAAAGGTGGAGAGCTATGTGTTTAGCAGAGCAAATGTGCTTGTCATCCAGTACTGCATATACTGCTTGATCATTGATTCCATCCCCCATGGTAATTTGCAACTCTTTTGACTCTGGGAATTTCACCATACAGTCCATGAGTACAGGAAAGATGAAGTATTGGTCACTCAAGGGACACAGTCAAATAGTGAGCATCTGAAATAGTTTTGGAACATCCATAAGATGCATCAATGTGGTTAGCACTTCTGCCAGGGCATCCTGTTTTGCCAGTGAAGGGATGAGGACATGAGGTTGTGGGCACAACTTCACTGCAGTCATACTGTGGTGCTTGTTGGGTGAAATGCACAGCTCCTACAATTGGTGTCTCATGAGGACACTGATGAGAGTAGGGATAGGACATTTAGCTTCCACTTCTAGGATGGTGAGCTATGGGAGTTTTAATGATGTTATGAGTGCTATCCACTTTGGAGGGGCCACAGCAGGATCTACCAACAAGGAAGGGATTATCCAACACCAGGTATCCCTCACTCTCTGAGTAGGAGAGATAGAAGAAGAACAAAAGTTGATGGTCATTAACTGCAGATTTGAGAATATCATCCTCGGTCTCCCATGGCTGAAATATCTCAACCCTGTCATCGATTGGGCGACTGGACAAGTCACCATCCCAGATCAACTCCCCATCCCTTCTCATGACTTCCCAGATGCCATTGTCCAATGATATCTCATCTGTTACTTGGACATAGACCCAGATCTTTGTATTACCCAACTGTGAAAGAAACAGCTTGACTGTACTCTGTCCATTTCCAAGACTACCATTGCAACTGAGACTGCCTTGAAAGTTGAGAAAGCAGAAAAGAAACTCCCACCTGCATACTCTGCCTTCAAGAACATATTCAAAAAGAAGGCCATCGATGAACTACTCCCCTCTCGACCCTTTGACCATGCCATTGATCTCAAGGACAGCTTTTTACCAAAAGTTGCTAAAGCTTACCCCCTCAACCCCAAGGAACTCAATGCCTGTCAAGCCTTCGTCAATGAGCATGTCAAGTCTGGAAAAATAGTCCCATCAAAGTCACTACAGGCTTCCCCCTTCTTTTTTGTCCCAAAGAAGGATGGATCAGTACGCCCCTGCCAGGACTACTGATATCTCAATGAACATACCATCAAGAATGCCTACTTCCTTCCTCTTATATTGAATCTCATGGACAAACTGAAAGGCTTCCACCTCTTCACCAAGATGGACATTTGATGGGGGTACAATAATGTATTGATCAAACCCAAAGATCACTGGAAGGCTGCCTTCATCACCCCTTTTGGTCTTTTTGAGCCAATGGTAATGTTCTTCAGACTTTGCAACTCCCCCACTACCTTCCAGGCCCTCATGGACCACCTCTTCAGTGACATGATGGCAGAAGGGTGGCTTATCATCTATATGGATGACCTCCTCACCCATTCCTCCTCTTCTACCATTCATGAAGAATGGACAAAACAAGTCCTTTAGTGACTACAGGAACACAAACTCTTCCTCAAACTTGAGAAGTGTTCCTTCGATGTCAATGAGGTGAAACACCTAGGGATGATCATTTGAGAAGGACAGGTAAAAATGGACCCAGTCAAGCTGAGTGCCATTGATGACTGGAGACCCCAACCTCTGTTAAAGCAGTCCAGTTGTTTATAGGGTTCTGTAACTTCTATAGGAAGTTTATCCCAGACTTCTCAACCCTGGCCTGCCCCCTCATCAAATTAACTAAGAAAAATGCCCCCTGGAGATGGGAGGAACCACAACAAGCCACCTTCCTTGCTATCAAGGAAGCATTCACCAAATGCCCAGTCCTACATCTCCCCAACATCCTTTCCCCTTTTTCATCATGACTGATGCATCTCTCACTGCCACAGGAGTGGTCCTCATGCAAAAAGATGCTAATGGCAATCTCCACCACTGCACATACCTCTTGCAGACCCTCTCCCTGGCTAAGAGAAACTATGATATCTATGATCATGAATTACTCATGGTTATCCATGCCCTGGAAGAATGGTGACACTACCTCCTAGGAACCTCCCACCCTGTCACCATCCTTACCAATTACAAAAACTTGACATACTTCAAACAACCTAGAAAGCTGTCTCATCGCCAAGCCCAATGGTTGATGTTCCTACAGGACTTCGACCTAACCTTCTGTCACCTTCCTGGTTCCCAAATGGGCCCTGCAGGTGCTCTCTCTCGTCAGGATGACGTCACTACCACAGACAACAACCAAGATGTCACCCTCCTCCCCCCTGACCTTTTCGTCCATTTTATTGATACAGCTCTGGCTGAGAAGATTGCATCCTCCTCCCCCACTGATCCCCTTGTGCTTGACACTGTTAAAGCTCTTGCTGATGGTTCTTCTCTCTTTCCCCATGCCACCTGGACAGATTGGTCCTATGACCATCCCCACCTTTACTACTGCAGTAAACTTTTCATCCCTGAGCCAGCTGGCCCAGACCTCATTTGTTTCATTTATGAAAGTGAAACTGGGGGACATGGTGGTTACTTCCACATGGTTAACACCCTCCAACAGGACTATTGGTACCTGGCCTCACCACCTTCATTCAATGTTTCATTTCAGGTTGTGCTGCTTGTTAGGCCAACAAGGTGAACACCCACCCCTCCGCCCCACCCCTTACCCCATTACCTTCCCTGATGGTCCACCCCTTCCAATCCATTTCCATGGATCTCATCACTGATCTCCCTCCATCTCTTGGCTTTGACTCCATTATGGTTGTGGTCGACCATGGCCTTACGAAGGGGGTAATTTATGCCCTTTGTCTCAAAACAATTGATGCTGCAGATGTGGCACTTCTTTTCTTCAAAATGGTCTTCTGCCACTTCAGGTTACATGATAGGTGTATCTCCAATCAGGGACCCCAATTCACTTCTGCCTTTGCAAGAGAACTGGCCAGACTCCTCAAGTATGATCTAGCCCTCTCTACTGCCTACCACCCACAAACTGATGGTGAAACCGAATGAGTCAACCAAGAATTGGAGACCTACCTTCGCATCTTCTATGATGGACACCCTGAGAAGTGGGCGGAGCTCCTCCCCATGGTGTTAAGTATGGGCAAACTCCAAGGGGAGAACAAACTCCAGAACTCCGGAGTTGTCTATACAGATGGGACTTGGCTTCACTGTATGTGGTGTGCCCTTGTCAAGAGTCCTATTGTTCCAGAATTTACTGAGGGGTTGGAGTTGGACTTAAGACATACTAGATGTCAAGTTGAGTGGAGGTTACAGAGGAGAGTCTATGAGACTCAAGCAAAGATAAGGAGTTAGACTAAGTTAATATTCAAACTGAAGGGAAGTACAGGAGTTACAGAGGTTTATATACTACGGAGTCATAGGGGATTACTAACGGAGTGGAGCTGGTTTGTAAATAAGGAGTCAGAGGTAAGGTAAAGCCGGAGCTGTGTTCCTAAGCGGAACACATGTTCGAAGGAGAACATGCAGTGGGACTAGTATTTATGGAGATCAAGAAATGGAACGTAACTTATATCGTAAGTCATATGGACAGAGTCCAAAGATCAGGGGTCACATCTCTAGCGAGAATGCATCAGAGTTCATATGGACAAGAACAGAGTTGGTCCAGAGGACTGGAGTTGAACTTACTGGATTTCCTGGATATGACACATGGCCAAATTCTCGCATAATGCTGCTGTCCACTCCATCACCAACAAATCCCCTTTCTCCCTCATGATGGGATATGAACCCCGCCCCTATCCTCTGATTGGCAAAATGTTCCTCCCTGCCCTGAAACAATGGTTGGAAATACTCAGAGATGCCCAATCGGAGGCTATTGCAGCACACAAAAAGGCACAAAGAAGTATGAAGGAGTGGATCTCATCCAAATTCTGCCCATGGAAGGTAGGAGATAAGGTGTGGCTAGAAGGCAAGAACCTTCACCTCCACTACCCTTCTAGGAAACTTGCCCCCAGGCAAGAGGGACCATTTGAAATCACCCAGGTCATCTCCCCAGTGGCATTTTGCCTTTGTCTCCCCAAAACCTGGAAGATCCATGATGTGTTTCATGCCTCCCTCTTATCAACCTATCGGGAAACTTTGGAACACAGCCACAACTACTCCAACCCCCCACCAGAGCTTATTGGAGGGGAAAAGGAGTATGAAGTGGACAAAATCCTCTCACACTGTGGAACACAAGGTCGGAGACAGTACCTAACTTCCTGGAAAGGATACCCTGCAGCAGAGAATACTTGGGAACCAGAGGGAAGCTTCAAACATGTGCAACCACTCCTTCATACTTATAAGCTTTGCCACCCCAAGGACTTCCCCACCCCATCCTCCGCCTGAACCATCTTCACAATGGCCATCACCCAGACCCCCCCTGTTCACTGCAACCATCTCTCTGTCCCTCACTACCATATCCTCTTCACCTCCATCCTGGAGAATCCTGTCACCACCCTCATCATAGAAAGAAACTGAGTCTTCACCTTCAACCATGACCTCATCTCCACCACCCACCTCTATCAAGTGTATGCCACAGTGAGGTGCATCATGACCCAGTTGACCCCAGACAACCAACCCCCCATTTATGCCACTTTCCTAAATGGGGCTATTGCTGAGGTGAGACCTCTTACTTTAGATTTACTTTGGAACCAAGGATTCAGCATGGTCATTGATGTACCCCCCCCTCTTTCTGTTTCTATCATCCTCTGCCCCCTCATCCTTTCTATGTCAGAGCTGGAGAGGGAGATCTATTTCTCCCAGGACCCTCTGAACATCCCTGCTGCCCCTGCCCCTCACCCCTCCAACCATGGAGCTACCCATGAGGGTATTAACAGTTGGTCCACCTCCCCATCTCCCACTTCCATCCCTGTTTCATCCCCCTCCTCCAGCACCATCACCAATAGGGCCACACCTCCTGCAAGGGCTTACTCTAAGTCCCTCAAGTCCTTTCAGACCAGTGTTGAGGGGATGCCAGCCCCTCCAGTGCCAGTGACTCCTCTCCCCACTCTTAGGAGAACCCACTGCACTTGCCTCTCATAGGAGGAATAACAATGCCTTGGACTTGGGACCACTGTTCTCATCCCATTGGGCCCACTGGTGGGCCCAATAAATCAACGAGGAAATGTGGCCTGTTCCACTCTCCCTGCTGTGTTCCCACCCTGGGACCCCTTGCCATCATTGTCCCCACTTGGCCCATCTCCCCCACCCTCTCTGCCATCAGTCAGCAACCCACCTCTCCACCAATGGCCCAATCCCCTCCCCAGCCTCATGTCCCTCCCCAATGTTACCTTAGATGCTATGAGTGCCACTCCACCAACCACTTCCGGGTCAATTGCCTACATTACATCTGTCCGTACTGCCACACTGCCACCCCTGGACACATCCAGGTTCAATGCCCTCATTGAGTCTGTTCTCTCTGTGGAGAGGTTGGATACATTGCTGACAACTGTGTCTTCCATGACAATGAGTGGGTTGATTGGGACCACAACCCCACTGACTATGAGATCAATGAGGGAGACCAATCTGGACAGGACTGAGGAGGTGGAAGAATGGACCCAGCTGGAACTGGAGAATATTGAGGAAGAGTCAGAGTCTCTTCCATATGAAGGGGGTAAGGTTATGGATTTCTTTCCTTTTTATCCTTCTAACTACACTCTCGCTAATTCATTTCTCACATGCAAGAGGGCTTCACCCTTATGGCATTGACCATGCAGTATGCTACTTTTACAGACAATTTTCTTAATATAGACAAACTTGGGAATGCTGACTTACCATTGGCAAAAACCTTGCTTGGTGCTTATGAGAACTCATGCCATATCTGTAGTTGCGGCAAGGGCTGGTAAGTTATCCCATGGATTATGGGTTGTAAAGGTTGGGTGTGTTGCAAAAGGGAAATCTCAAAGATGGGAATCCCAAAAAAGGAAATTAGACCACAAAAAAGAAAGGAGTTTCTGTGGTATGTTGTTCCCACAATTATGGGGGTGAGAGAAACCTCGTCAAGCAAGGTAATAACCCTTTCTAGGCAGTTCTCTCATACTGCCTCATTTTCCCCTTTACCCAGATGGTCTGTGTGCAGTTCCAAGTAGTATAAATACTTTGCCTTTGTACTACAGTTCAGTATCTAGTTCTACGCAATCTATTTGCTAGAGCCTGGTCATTCCATGAGTGATTAGTCTAAGGATTAGTCATAGTGAGACCCAAGAGTTTCTAAGTGTCTTCGCACTACACTTGAGTGTGCACTTTGACTAGGTTCTATGCATTAGCATAACAAGTTCCACCCATTTTTCCAGGTGTCCATTGCAGAAGATTTGAAAATAGGTCTCCAATTCCTGGTTTACTTGTTCAGTTTCACCATTGGTCTAAGGATGGTAGGCAGTAGAGAGGGCCAGGTCATACTTAAGGAGCCTGGCCAGTTCTCTTGCAAAGGCAGAAGCAAATTGAGGTCCACAATTGGAGATACACCTGTCATGTAACCCAAAGCAGCAGAATACCATTTTGAAGAAAAGAAGTGCCACACCTGCTGCATCAATCATTTTGAGGCAAGGGGCATAAATTACCCCCTTCATAAGGCCATGGTTGACCACAACCATAACAGAGTCAAAGCCAAGGGATGGGGGGAGATCCATGATAAGATCGACTGAAACAGACTGGAAGGGGCAGGTCACCAGGGATGGTAATGGGGTAAGGGGTGGGGCAGAGGGGTGGGTGTTTACTTTGTGGGCCTGACAGGTGGTGCAACCAGAAATGAAATGTTGGACAAAGGTGGTGAGACCAGGCTACCGATAGTCTTATTGGAGGGTGTTGACAGTGTGGAAATAACAGCCATGACCCCTGGTTTCACTTTCATGAACAGAATGGATGAGGTCCTACCAGGCCAGCTCAGGGACAAAGAGCTTATTCCAGTAGTAAAGGTGGGGGTGGTCATAGGCCCAATCCATTCGGGTGGCACAGGGAAAGAGGGAGGACCCATCAGCAAGAGCTCCAAGTGTTGTGAGATGACTCGAGCGAACACTGGCTGGACTCGACAAGGCTCTACACCAAGAGCTAACACAGCGGTTTCAAAAGGAGGAGAGAAAAGAGTAGAGAGTAAAGCAGTTAGTCTTCCTTAATCACCTCACAGGGATGTAGGCTGCAAGAGACAAATGGATTAGACTGGGGAGTCCAGTCAAGTACAGCTACTTTATATATGTTACAAGAATGTGCACGGACCATAGGGTCCATGGGAAAGACTACTGTTTATAGATAAATGAAAGAAGATGATGATGAGAAAGAAAGAATGGGAATTAATAAGGCATGTGTGCATCGTGTTGTTCTAGACCATAGGTCACGTGTAGTTTCCCATGGTCATGTGCACATCATGTGACTTCAAAGTTTGAAAGATGTAAAGTAGGTGTGTGAATGTGCTAAGTTAAAAAGTTTGAAAATATAGTATATCATAACACTACTCCCTCTTTAAGACTTGAATTCCAGGCGAGTTCTGTGATAATTTGTTTCGGTAAAGTTTTCATAATGAGAGAAAAGAAAAGAGAAATCTCTGATGGTAAGGTCACAAAGTTTCCAAGGAGCTGAGGGGTTCTTTTTGTGGAAATCGGCAACTGCCTGAGGGGTGGTGTTAATAATGTCACCTGATTCCCATGTCCTATCGGATTCATCGTATCCTTTCCAATGTACGAGATATTGAAGCTGGTGGCCTTTGAGACATGGTGCCGCTATGTAGTTGATTTCAAACTGCTCTACTCCTTCTTTGTCAACTTCGATTGCATCTGGGCATGAAACTGGTTGACCCAGTAGGGTTGCCTAATATGGTTTAACATGTGAAATGTTGACTGTGGGATGGATTCAAATAGAGTTTGGCAATTTGAGTTTGATGGCATTAGGCAGGACCTCGAGGATTTCATATGGACCAATCCATTTTTGGGTTAACTTTTTTGCCATATAAGGGAGCTTCAAGTGTTCAGCTGAAAGCCAAACTTGTTGTCCTTTCTCGTAAATCAGAGTGTCGGATCTTTTATTTTCTGACTGCTTCTTCATTCTTTCTTGTGCTTCCTCCAATGCATCTTCTACTCCTTTGTGGGATTTTCCCATCTCCATGCCAAATTCTTTTCCCATGCCTTTAGCCTTTCCTTCAAAGCCCATACAGGGGTGTAGTTACGTGTGATATTGCAGGAAATAGTGCCAGTGGCTGTGGTAAGAGAATTATTGTGATGGAATTGAGCAACTTTGAGCCAATTGGCCCATTTGGTCTGTTGCTTAGCTACGTAAGAGCAGAGATACTGTTCAAGTTCTCTATTAATACACTCTGTTTGTCCATCAGTTTGTGGGTGATAGGTGGTGGAGACTTTCTGGGAGATGGAGAGAAGTTTACATAATTCAGAAGTAAAGTCCGAAACAAACTGAGGACCTTGATCAGAAACGATCGTAGAAGGAAGTCTGTGGATACACCCAATATTGTCTCTGAAGATGATAGCTAAGTCCTTTGAAGAAACAGTATCATATGTGGGAATAAAAACAACTTCTTTGGAAAATCAATCAACAATGATGCAAATGGCAGTGTAACCGTGGGAAGTGGGTAAACCCATAATGAAATCAACAGATAAATCTTCCCATGGTTGTTTAGAAGCAGGTAAAGGAAGGAGTTTTCCTGCTGGTGCCTTTGATTTTCCCTTTGTTTGGGCACACACTTGGCAGCTATCTACATAATTTTTAATGTCTTTTGTGACACCTGGCCACAAGAAATGGCGAGTAAGGAGATGAGAAGTGCAGGCTTAACCCGAATGTCCACCAATAGGAGAATCGTGACAAATCGTGAGAAGTTCTGTATGTAAAGGTTTGGGAACAAAGACTTTGTTTTTGTTGTTTTTGAAAATATAGTAATCGTAATCATAGGTATATTCATTAAAGGATTCTTCTCATATTTTTTCTGATTCTTTTAGGATTTTTTCATAGAAAGAGGAAGAAAGTTCAACATTGTTAATAAAAAGAGAAGGTGGAATGACAGTAATGTTCTGGTTGTGATAAAGCATCTGCACGACCATTCGATGTGCCAGGTTTATAAATAAAAAGATAATTGAACTCCTGTAGAAGCGTGTGCCATCGAGCTTGATGACTGGATAAGGTTTGGGGTTTCTTCCAATATTCGAGATTCTTGTGATCTGTCCAGATCTTGAAACCTTTCCTACCGATTAGGTAGTGTCGCCATTCTTCTAGAGCTCTAATGACTGCTAAGAGTTCTTTGTCATAAATAGGATAATTGCGCTCAGCGCTGTTGAAGGAGTGGGAAATGAAGGCGCAGGGTCTCCAAAGACTGTCATCACACTTAACCGAAAGCACTGCCCCTGTTGCAATATCCAAGGCATCCGTTTCAAGACGCATTTCTTTGTCTTGATCGGGGTAAGCCAACAGGGGTGACTACTTGAATTTGGCTTTCAAGGAGTCAAATGCTACTTGGTATTTTGGTTCCCATTTGAATAGAACATCTTTTTTGGTTAGATCATTCAATGGGCATGCGATGTCCACAAAGCCTTCAATAAATCGTCAATAATAATTACAGAGTCCAAGGAAGCCTTGCAGTTGTTTGAGGCATGTGGGAACCAGCCAATCCAATACCCCTGACACCTTCTTTTCCTGCATTTCTACTCCCTCTTTAGATACTACCATACTGAGAAAGTCTACTTTGTCCTTTGAGAAACTACATTTTTCTGGTTTTACATAAAGGTCATTTTGGCGAAGACGGGAAAGCACCTCCTTTACTATTTCTTCATGCTCTTCCTTCATCTTGCCTTTAGTAAATATTATACAATAGTCAATATATATAATGAGCACGGCATACATGTCATTAAATATATTGTTCATCATTTGCTGGAAAGTAGGGGGTGAGTTAGTCATCCCGAAATACATAATGGTTGGTTCATAGGCTCCTATGGGAGTAACGAAAGCTCCCTTCCACTCATCACCTTCCTTAATTCTCACGTTGTTGTAACCCCATTGAAGATCAAGGGCTGTAAACATGTCTGCACCCTTAAGGCAATCAATCAACATGAAAATAAGGGGTAGAGGATAGGCGTTTTTAATAGTGCCTTCATTTAAATAGCGATAGTCCATAACAAGTCTCTTTTTTCCATCTTTTTTGGGTATAAAGAATACTGGTGCCATTTGAGGGGACTTTGAAGGACAGATGTAGCCCTTCTTGAGTTCTTTTCTGATGAATATGTGTACTTCGTCCATTTCTGCATCCGATAAGGGAATTACTCTACCCTTTTTGGGAGCAAAGTCTGGTTTCAGATCTATCACATGATCCCAGGGTTTTTGTTCCGGCATTCTTTTGGATTCGTTCTCGGAAAATACATCAAGGAAATCATGGTATGTTTCGGGCACTTTCTCCTTGAGTCCTTCTTCTATACTTCGGTTATAAATAAGTTTGATAGGTTTGTTAAAAGGTCCATCACCCATGATACAACAATAGGGTGTGAATTGAGGAAAAGAAATAGTTTTAGAAACCCAATCTATAGTCAAATTGTGCTGAGCCAACCAGTCATAACCGACAATGAGGCAGTGGGTTCCTAGTTTAGAGACATAGGCTTCCAGGACCTCATAATGGCCAGCAATCCCAATAATTAATGTGACAGCATGGGTTACTTGGCCTATTGCTCTGTTAGAGCCATCAGCATTTTTTACCAAAATAGGGTTAGTAATTTTGTAAGCAGGAATACCATGAGAGAGAACATAGTCCTTGTCAATAAAAGTGTGAGAAGTGCCTGAATCTAGAAGGGACTTAAACGATTGAGATCGCCAACTTCCATCTTCATAAGTCAGTACATGTGTCTCAAGTGACATTTTGCCACCAAATGACAATGTGCTTGCGTGAATAAAAAGAGAATTGGGAGAATTGAGGGATTTATAATTAGGAGAATTTTTTACTTGGCAAACAAGAGAATTAAGCACGCTTTGTTTTAATTCCAGTGCCACGCTCACACTTTGTTGAGTTGCTCTTTTGGAATGGGGAATAATATTGCCAAGAAGATCATCCAGAGTACATACAGGAAAATCTGACTCATCACAGTTTACAAGATCGGTAGAGATATTACAAGAAGAAATGGAAGGAGAAACGTAATTGTCCAGTCCATGAACACCCTCATCATTCACAGACTTATTTAATTTAAACAAGAGGCCACCTTTTGTCTTGCTTCTACTTCAAATTTATCTCTGTAGTAAGCTTCAGCTTCTGCTGAATAAAAGGACAGTGTTGCCACTTGCTGAGTGACAACTGGGGGAGCAGACGGAGTGGCAGTTGGAGGGGCAGGGAGAGGACGACCATATTGGTGCTGGGCATGCTGCACGGGCGGCTGGTAAGGTGCAGCAGGCACAAAGGCACCTGTCTCATAATCCCATAAGTACTGCTGCCATACCTGTGGCAGACGCAGGGCTTGCTTGTTGGAATTTTGCGAGCAATCAGGCCAAATGTGGCCAACCTTGTTGCATCCGTAACAGGTATAGGTATCGGGCCGAGATGGGAGAGCCTGCTGGGCATCTATCTCCATCAGGGCTCCTCTACCCAGCTGCATACCGGTAGAAGTGAAATGTGAATGGTTACCCGGAGGAGGTCGTGGCGGGGGCGGATAATATTGTTGGCCGTAAGGCCGCGGGGGATGAGGAGCAAACTGGGGGCAATAAGAAGAAGGAGTGGGGCGAGAGGGTGGACCATGTTCAATTGTGATCTGTTCAAAGTTCCTACCAATTGCTCGGTAGTTTCCGCAGAGCTCAATGTAGTTGTCAGATTCCTTGCCCATCATCTTAGCTTGGTAATAGATGTGGTAATCAATGGCTTTTTTGAGCAGTTCAAGAGCGAAGTCCACTCCCATATCTGCTTCCTTTACCAGGACGATGAACTCCTGGATGAACAAATCTATGGGCCTAGAGCCTTGCCTTAAGACTTGTAGCTTTTTGAGGCTCTCATGAGCCAGTACCTCAATCTGGAAATACTCCTTGATTTTGATCTGTAGATTGGGCCACTTGGGCCAAGCCACAATGCCTTTCGGTGTGGTTACCTGAGATCCTGCCACTATGGGAATCTTGGTTTCTTTTTCTTCTAAGTATCATTCTAATGTGATTTGGGCAAAGCCCTCAGCCTTCTTCTCAAATTGAGACAGGACTGCAACCGTGCGGATGCGGTTGTCCTTCCAATCCTGTGCATCAACCCAGAGTTGAAGCTTGATCCACCAGGCACGAAACTTTGAGCGGTCACCATCCCAGTTACCAGGGTCAACAATTTTCTTTGATATATTGGAGCACTCCTTGCTCAAGGTGAGCGCGTCGAGGCAGTTGACAAGATCATCGATATCAACAGACGACATTTTTTAGTAGGAGGAGGAGGGGTGATAGTGTTGGAGGAAAAAGGAATCAGAGAAGTAATTGTTTGCTTGTTGATTACGTTGAAGCTGAACATATCAATAGAGTGCAAGCTCAGCATTGGAGTGTCATTGGAAGTAGGAAATTTGCTTCTTTGGTGGGGAAGGAGGTGGTGGAGGAGCTACTGGAGCAGTAGGGGTTTGAGCCAGTCGGGGCTGTTGCACTATTCTGTTTGTGCGAATGCGAGCCAGCTTAATCCTTACTGTGAGGTATCTTACAACCAAGCTTGAGGGATGCAGCAAGTGGAAGATCTAAAAAAGTAAACTTTCAACTGGAGGTAATACCTTCTTCTCCATAAGGTCTCATAATGGGTTCTCTGGGGTCTGCAAAGCCCAGGAACAAAACAACACATATACTAACATAAAGGAGTATGAAAATGACACTCTACCTCCCCAATCACTTGAGGGACTAACACAGTGATATAAGCTCAGCTACAGGCTGCACAACAACAGTGGTTCCCATATCGCTCTTTGCAAACAAGGCATGACCCTTGTGCAGCTATCACCTCAATGGAGGGACTGAGAAGGTTCTATGTAACAAGACAAAAGCTTGGGATACTGTCCCACATTCTAAAGGTGCAAACGTAAAGAAATAAAAACTGGAAAACACCAGCGGGTTCTCTTTAGCCCTAGAGTCCAGGCAGTGTATAACAGTCTAATCCAAGTGTTGCAAGATGACTCGAGTGAACACTGGCTGGACTCGACAAGGCTCTACACCAAGAGCTAACACAGCGGTTTCAAAAGGAGGAGAGAAAAGAGTAGAGAGTAAAGCAGTTAGTCTTCCTTAATCACCTCGCAGGGACATAGGCTGCAAGAGACAAATGGATTAGACTGGGGAGTCCAGTCAAGTACAGCTACTTTATATATGTTACAAGAATGTGCACGGACCATAGGGTCCATGGGAAAGACTACTGTTTATAGATAAATGAAAGAAGATGTTGTGAGAGAAAGAAGATGATGATGAGAAAGAAAGAACGGGAATTAATAAGGCGTGTGTGCATTGTGTTGTTCTAGACCATAGGTCACATGTAGTTTCCCATGGTCACGTGCACATCATGTGACATTGAAGTTTGAAAGATGTAAAGTAGATGTGTGAATGCACTAAGTTAAAAAGTTTGAAAATATAGTATATCATAACATTAACAGCATTGAGCACAAGGGGGTCAGTGGAAGAAGAGGATGCAATCTTGGCAGCCAGAGCTGCATCAATAGAATGCACAAAGAGGTTGGGAGAGAGGAGGGTAACATCCTGATTATCACCGGTGGTGGTGACATCATCCTGACATGAGAGAGTGTCCGCAGGGCCCATCTGGATATCAGGGAGATGGCAGAAGGTCAGGTCGAAGTCCTGTAGGAACATCAACCAGTGGGCTTGGCAATGAGACAATTTTCTGCATTGCTTAAAGTAAGTCAAGTTCTTATGGTCTATAAGAATAGTAATGGGATGGGAGGTGCCTAGGAGGTAGTGTTGCCATTCCTCCAGGGCATGGATGATGGCAAGTAACTTGCAATCATAGATATTGTAGTTCCTCTTGGCTGGGAAGAGGGTTTGGGATAGATAGGCACAGGGGTGGAGGTCACCATTGATGTCTTTCTGCATGAGGACTGCTCCTGTGGTGGTGAGGGATGCATCAGTCATGACAAAGAAGGGGGAGAGAATATTGGAGAGGCATAGGACCAGGCATTTGGTAAAGGCTTCCTTGATGGTGAGGAAGGCAGTTTGTTGGGGGTTCTTCCATTTCCAGGGAGCATTCTTCTTTGTCAGTTTGATAAGAGGGTGAGCTAGGGCTGAGAAGTCCAGGATGAACTTCCTGTAGAAATTACAGAACCCTATGAATGACCGAACTGCCTTAACAGAAGATGGGGGTTTCCAGTTGTCAATGGCACTTAGCTTGACTGGGTCCATCTTCACCTGCCCTTCCTGCACAGTCATCCCTAAGTACTCCACTTCATCAACATCAAAGGAACACTTCTTGAGTTTGAGGAAGAGTTTGTGTTCCTGTAGTTGTTGGAGGATTTGTTTCATCCATTCCTCATGTATAGTATAGTGGGAGAGGACAAATGGATGAGGATGTTGTCCATATAGATGATAAGCCATCCTTTTGCCATCATGTTGCCAAAGAGGTGGTCCATAAGGGCCTGGAAGGTGGTGGGGGAGTTACACAGTCCAAAGAACATGACCATTGATTCAAAAAGGCCAAAAGGGGTGATGAAGGCAGCCTTCCATCAATCCTCTGATTTGATCAGTACATTGTTATACCCCCACCAAATGTCCATCTTGGTGAAGAGGTGAGAGCCTTTCAGTTTGTCCATAAGATCAGATATGCAGGGGAGGGGGTAGGTGTTTCTGACTGTGTGTTTATTGAGGTATCAGTAGTCCTGACAGGGACGGACCAACCCATCTTTTTTTTGGAATGAAAAAAAAGGGGAAGCCTGTGGTGATTTTGATGGAACTATCTTTCCAGATTTGACATGTTCATTGACAAAGGCTCAACAGGCATCAAGCTCCTTAGGATTGAGGGGGTAGGTCTTGGTGACCTTCAGGAAGAAGCTATCCTTGAGGTCAATGGCATGATCAAAGGATCAAGAGGGGGGTAATTCGTTGACAACCTTTTTTTCAAATACATCTTGGAAAGCAGAGTATTGTGGTGGGAGTTTCTTGTCCACCTTCTTGACTTTCAAGGTGATCTCAGTTGCAATAGTGGTCTTTGAGATGGATAGAGAATGATCAAGCCATTTTTTCCATAACTGAGCAATGTGAAAATCTGGATCCATATCCAAATATCAGATGAGGTATCACTGGGTGATGGTATCTGGGGAGTCATGGTGAGGGGTGGGAAGTCGATCTGGAATGGTGACTTGTCCTGTTGCCCAATCAATGATGGGGTTGAGGTCCTTAAGCCATGGGAGACTGAGGATGATATTCTTGGATCCACAATTGATGACCATCAGTGTTTGCTTTTCTTCTATCTCTCCTACTCAGAGAGTAAGGGAGACTTGGTGTTGGATGATCCCTTCTCTGTTGGTAGATCCATCCACATTTTGGGCTTTTAATGGTTTTGGAAGCCAAGTGGTAGGGATGTGATGTCTCAAGACACAGCCTTGATTGACAAAGCATCCAGTTGCCCCACTGTCAATGAGGGTGGTAACATCAATGATTTTTGCTCCTGCATGCATATAAAGGAAGAAGGGGATCTGGATTGACTTTGCATGCGAATCTGATACAAATACAAAAGCTATTACTGGCAGAAGAGAAGATGTTGAAACTTCCCTCCATTTCAAAAATCCCTAGCCACTTCTGTTCTTGTGGTCACCACTGTTTCTTTTGCCTCCTCTGGTTCTTTCTCATAGTGTCATATCCCGGAAATCCAGTAAGTCCAACCCTGGTCCTCCAGACCAACTCCACTTCTCGTACATACGAACTCCGGCGCATTCTTGCTATAGACACAACCCCTGACCTTTGGACCCTGTCCATAACTTACGATACTTTACGTTCCATTTCTTGATCTCCATATATACTAGTCCCGCTGTATGTTCTCCTCCGTACCTGTGCTCTGCTTAGGAACACAGCTCCGGCTTTACCTTACCTCCGACTCTTTACTTACAAACCAACTCCACCTCCATTACTAATCCTATGTACCTCCGACATATATAAGCTCTCTGTACTACTCCTGTATTTCCTCAGTTTGAATATCAACTTAGTCTAACTCCTTTCCTCCGCTCGAGTCTCAAAGACTCTCTCTGAAACCTCCACTCAACTTGACGTCTAGCATGTCTTAAGTCTACCTCCGACCCATCAGTAAATTCCGGGACAACAGGACTCCTAGCAAGGGTGCACCACATACGGTGAAGCCAAGTCCTGTCTGCTAGACAACTCCGGAGTTCTGGAGTTCGTCCTCCCCTCGGAGTTTATCAGTACTTAACACATAGCAGGTTTTGAGTACCTGTAGAATATCCTCTTTTGGGACATCCCTTTCTCCAAGGCTGGCAATATAAGTATAAGTTGCAACAGAGTCTGGGGTAGGGGTGGTGGATGAGGCTCTAACCCTCTGGAGGTTCCTAGAAGGATGTGGCAGTCCATTGTTGTTGCAGGGGGGGGTGAGGGTGGTTGGTGGTGTGACATCCCTTTTGGTGACAGATGAAGCAAAGGTTGTCCTTTATGTGGCAGGCATGCTCAACTGGGGTGAGATGAATGGTGTCCACATTCATGGCATTAGGATTGTGATGAGGTGTGGAGCGAGTCTGGTGGGGTGGGGTCCACATGGACACAGAGATGAAGGCTCTTCCTTGTCAGAGTCCATCTCTTCTCTGTGCCTGCCCAGCAAATTGAGAGGTCTTTTGAATCCATTTGTCGATAGTATTGGAAACAATGGACATCATTAGAATGGAGTTGGAGAGGTTGTTGTCTAGGCCATTGATGTACCACTCAATCAACACCTTCTGATCTATAATCTCAGCTTTTCCAGCAAGAAGTTGGAACTAGAGGTTGTAGTTGTCCAGCCTGTCAGGATCCCTGAGATTCTGTCTGGTTCTAGACATATCAGCCACTCCACCCTCCACGTCCAGTAACTCTCGGAGACAACTCCGTGGCACATGCTATCAGAATTGGAACAGTACCACTTCTGTCACAAGTATCCAAAAACACCTTTGAGATCATTCTATCAAATGTCCTCCTAATTCCAGAGTTTCAGATCTCACTCATCTCCATAAATCGACTTGCCTCCACTGGTCTCTCAACTATCTTTCCAGCAAAGTCAAACACTTGTCACATCCAAAAGGACCACAACACCATCTTAATTGCTGATCATGTAGATGGCCTATACCATGCAAGAGTCAC
>JBBPQN010000124.1:0-26159 GCA_038092575.1 Boletus subluridellus | reverse complement strand
CCAACGCTAAGCGGGGTTCCCACGCCTACAACTGCTATTCCACATACACTCCAAAACTACAAAACATTGGAACAGTTTTTGGAGTCACTGTATAACCTCCAGTTCCAACTTCTTGCCGGAAAAGCCAAGATCACAGATCAGAAGGTGTTGATCAAGTGGTACATCAATGGCCTAGACAGTAACCTCTCCGACTCCATCCTCATGATGTCCGTCGTCCCCACCACTATCGACGAATGGATTCAGAAGGCCTCCCAGTTCGCTGGACAGGCAAGGAGGAGAGATGGACTCTGACGTGGAAGGGCTTTCATTCCTGCATCCACTTGGGCCCCCTCCCACCAAACTCGTGCCACCCCTCACCGTGACCCAAATGCCATGGATGTGGATGCTATCTGCCTCACCCCGGTCGAGCACGCCCGCCACATGAAGGACAACCTGTGCTTCATCTGCCACCAGAAGGGATGTTGCACCACCAACCACCCTTGCCCTCCTCACACCAACAATCCCCCTCGTAGCAATAACGGACCTCCACGTCCCCCTAGGAACCCCCAGAGGGTCAGAGTCACCTCCGCCACTCCTACCCCAGACCCAGTTGCGACTTACGTTGCCAGTCTCGGGAGAAGGAACATCCCTAAGGAGGACATCCTACAAGTACTCAAAACATGCTACGAGGAGTCACAGCCAGAGGAAGGAGAAGAGACTGTGGCGACCGCTAGAATAGAAGTGGCCAAGGATTTTTGAAATGGAGGGAAGTCTCAACGTCTTCTCCTCCTCTCGTCATAGCTCCTGTATTTGTATCAGATTTGCATGCTCAGTCAATCCAAATCCCCCTCTCCCTCTATATGCATGTAGGAGCAGAAATCGTCGATGTTACAGCTCTCATTGACAGCGGAGTGACTGGATGCTTCATTGACTGAGACTTTGTCTCAAGACACCACATTCCCACTACTCGACTCCTTAAACCACTAAAGGCTCGAAATGTGGATGGAACTACCAACAAAGAAGGGATTATCCGACACCAGGTGTCTCTAACTCTCCGAGTAGGAGAAATTGAGGAAAAGCGAAAACTGCTGGTCATCAACTGCAGATCCAAGAACATTATCCTCGGTCTCCCCTGGCTTAAAGACCTCAACCCCACTATCAACTGGGCCACTGGACAGATCACCATCCCAGATCAACTCCCTGTTTCCCGACATGACTCTCCGAAGGCCATTGTTACAACCGCGTAACAAGTGACACCAACGTGTGTCAAGTTCCTAGTGCTTAGCTTCTGATCTGCGGAAGGTTTAATGTATGCTTAGTCCCACCGCAACTAGCGTCGAGTGTATACTCTCCTGAGGATGAAGAGTACGATGAGGAGAGGGATACGAGACCAGCGGCGAGAGAAGCGAGCCAGCTGGGAACCTAAGCACACAGTATATTGTGTAGGTTAAAGTTAGAGAGTGGTTACAGGCGGAGCGCGAATATATATACTGCCTGGAGTCGTTTAGGGCAGGTGAGACTAAATAGGAAAGAGACCTTTAGGGGAGGCACTATTGTGATGATGGGGTAAGAAACACATCGCATATAATAAGCACGTGACGGAATGGGGCAGTGTCCTCGGGAAGAATAGGATCAAAGAGAATCGGAACAAATAGGAAAGGGGGAAATCGGATCAGAAGAAGGCAGTGCCTTCGGAAGAAGTCGGGATGGGTTGGAAGTCCGCGAAGGCTTCGTCGGATAACTCGTACTCCTGGAGTGACATGATGATGTCGTCCCATAGAGACGACTCAGGATAGTCCAGTGACAGAGAGGAAGGGGAAAATAAAGGGGGGGTGTCACCACTCGTAACAGCCATCACCCAGTGATATCTCATCCGATACCTGGATATGGACCCAGACCTTTGCATCACTCAGATGTGGAAGAAGCGACTCATCCGCTCCCTGACCATCTCAAAGACCACTATTGCCATGGAGATTGCCTTGAAGGTGGAAAAGATAGAGAAGGAACTCCCACAACAATACTCTGCCTTCTGAAACGTGTTCGAAAAGAGAGTCATCAATGAGTTACCCCCCTCCCGATCCTTTGATCACGCCATCGACCTCAAGGAGAGCTTTACCCCAAAGGTCGCCAAGGCCTACCCTCTCAACCCGAAAGAACTCAACGCCTGTAGGGCCTTTATCAACAAACACCTTAAGTCGGGAAAGATAACTCCATTGAAATCACCACAGGCTTTCCCCTTCTTTTTCATTCCAAAGAAGGATGGATTAGTCCACCCCTGTCAGGACTACCGATATCTCAACGAACATACTGTCAAGAACGCCTACCCCCTCCCTCTCATATCCGATCTCATGGACAAACTAAAGGGATCCCACCTCTTTACAAAGATGGACATCCGATGGGGGTATAACAACGTCCTGATCAAACCCGAGGACCACTGGAAAGTGGCCTTCATTACACCCTTCAGTTTCTTTGAGCCGACGGTAATGTTCTTTGGGATGTGCAACTCGCCCACCACCTTCCAGGCCCTCATGAACCACATCTTCGGTGACATGATGGCAGAAGGATGGCTTGTCATCTACATGGATGACCTCCTCATCCACTCCTCCTCCCCTGCCGTTCACAAGGAACGAACAAAACGAGTTCTTGAATGACTCCTGGAGCACAAACTCTTTCTCAAACTTGAGAAATGCTCCTTTGACGTCAACAAAGTGGAGTACTTAGGAATGGTCGTGCAAGAGGGGCAGGTAAAGATGGACCCAGTCAAGCTGAGTGCCATTGATGACTGGAAGTCACCAACCTCTGTTAAAGTGGTTCGGTCATTAATTGGGTTCTGTAACTTCTACAGGAAGTTTATCCCAGACTTCTTGACCCTAGCCTACCCCCTCATCGAATTGACAAAGAAAAACGCCCCATGGGAGTGGAGAGAACCCCAGGAAAATGCCTTCCTTGCCATCAAGGGAGCCTTCACCAAGCGACCGGTCTTATGTCTCCCCGATGTCCTCTCCCCCTTCTTTGTCATGACCGACGCATTCCTCATGGCCACAGGGGTGGTCCTTATGCAAAAGGACACCAATGGAGACCTCCACCCCTGCGCTTATCTCTCTCAGACCCTATCCCCGGCTGAGAGGAACTACAACATCTATGATCGTGAACTCCTCGCCGTCATCCACGCCCTCGAAGAATGGCGACATTATCTCCTGGGTACCTCCCACCCCATCACGATCCTCATGGATCATAACAATTTAACCTACTTCAAACAGCCCAGGAAGCTATCTCGCCGCCAGGCTAGGTGGCTGATGTTCTTACAGGACTTCAACCTAACCTTCCACCATCCCCCTGGAACTCAGATGGGCCTGGCAGACGCCCTCTCCTGCAAGGACAACATCACAACCACCAACGATAACCAGGATATCACCCTCCTTCCCCCCGATCTCTTCATTCGATTGATCGACACAGCTCTAGCTGACAAGATCGCATCCTCTTCCCCTACTGACCCCCTCATGCTCAATGCTGTCAAAGCTCTTGCCAATGGATCCTCCCTCTTCCCCCAGGCGGCCTGAACAGACTGGACCTATGACCACCCCCATCTCTACTACAGGAATGAGCTCTTCGTTCCTGAACTGGCCTGATGGGACCTCACCCATTCCATCCACGAGAGCGAGACTGGGGGACATGGCAGGTACTTCCACACTGTCAATGCCCTCCAACATGACTACTGGTGGCCTGGCCTCACCACCTTCGTGTGACGTTTCATCTTGGGGTGCGCCACCTGTCAGGCCCATAAGGTTAACACCCACCCTTCCGCCCCACCCCTGACCCCATTGCCTTCTTTGGCGACTCACCCCTTCCAATCTGTCTCTGTGGATCTCATCACAGACCTTCCCCCCTCCTTGGGATTTGACTCCGTCATGGTCGTGGTCAACCATGGCCTTATGAAGGGGGTAATTTATGCCCCTTGTCTCAAAACTATTGATGCTGCAGGTGTGGCACTTCTTTTCTTTAAAACAGTCTTCCACCGCTTCAGATTACATGACAGGTGTATCTCTGATCGAGGACCCCAGTTTGCCTCCGCCTTTGCAAGAGAGCTGGCCAGACTTCTCAAATACGATCTGGCCCTCTCCACTGCATACCACCCCCAGACTGATGGCGAAACGGAATGGGTCAACCAGGAACTAGAAACCTACCTCCATATCTTCTGTGACGGACATCCTGAAAAGTGGGCAGAACTCCTCCCCATGGCCGAGTTCTCCCATAATGCAGCCGTTCATTCCGTCACCAATAAATCCCCCTTCTCTCTCATGATGGGATATGAACCCCATCCTTATCCTCCAATCAGCAAAATGTTCCTCCCTGCCCTGGAACAACGATTGGAAATACTCGGAGATGCCCAATCAGAAGCAGTTGCTGCACACGAAAAGGCACAGAGAAGCATGAAGGAGCGAATCTCCTCCAAGTTCCGCCCATGGAAGGTAGGGGATAAGGTATGGCTAGAAGGGAAGAACCTTCACCTCCGCTACCCCTCCAGGAAACTCGCCCCCAGACGAGAAGGGCCATTCGAGATTGCCCAGGTCGTCTCCCCAGTGGCATTTTGTCTTCACCTCCCCAAAACTTGGCAAATCCATGACATGTTTCACACCTCCCTCTTATCCACCTATTGGGAGACCTCAGAACACAGTCCCAACTACTCCGACCCTCTGCCGGATCTAATCAGAAGAGAAGAAGAGTACGAGGTAGACAAGATCCTCTCATGCCGTGGAACACGAGGACGGAGACAATACCTGACTTCCTGGAAAGGATACTCCGCAGCAGAGAACACTTGGGAACTGGAGGGAAGTTTCAAACACATGCAACCACTCCTTCGCGCTTATAAGCTTCACCAAGGACTTCCCTTCCCCATCTTCCCTCTAAATCACCATCACAATGGCCATCACCCAGACGCCCCCTGTCCACTGCAACCATCTCTCCATTTCCCACCGCCGCATCCTGTTCACCTCCATCCTGGAGAACCCCATCACCACCCTCATCATAGAATGCAACCAGGTCTTCACCTACAATTACAACCTCATCTCCCTCACCCATATCTATTGGTCATATGCCACAGTGAGGTGTATAATGACCTGGTTGACCCCAGATAACCAACCCCCGTTTATGCCGCTTCCTTGAATGGGGCCATCACTAAGGCAAGGTCCCTCACTTTAGATTTACTTTGGAATCAAGGGTTCAGTGCAGTTGTTGACATGCTCCCCCCTCTTGCCATCTCCCCCATCCTCCGTCCCCTCATCCTCTCCATGTCTGAACTGGAGAGGGAGATCTACTTCTCCCAGGACCCCTTCAATATCCCCACCACCCCCACTCCTCACCCCTCCAACCATGGAGCTACCCACAGGGGTATCAACGGTCGGTCTACCTCCCCCTCTCCCTCTCCTGTCCCAGTTCCACCCCCCTCCTCCAGTACCATCCCCGATAGGGCCACATCTCCTACAGGGGCTCACTCTGAGTCAACAGAGTCCTTTCGGACCAGCATCAAGGGGACACCAACCCCTTTGATGCCAGCAACCTCTCTCTCCACTCCTCCTGCCCTCAGAAGAGTCCGCTCCGCTCGCCTCTTGCAGGAGGAACAACGATGACTCGGACTGGGAACCACAGTCCTCGTCCCATTGGGCCCACCGGTGGGCACAAGAAATCAATGAGAAAACGTGGGTCGTTCCCACTCTCCCTGCCGCGTCCCCACCCCAGGGCCTCTTGTTGTCATCACCCCCGCTTGCCCCATCTCCCCCGCCCTTTCTGCCGTTGGTCACCAACCCTCCTCTCCACCAATGGCCCAACCCTCTCCCCGGCCTAATGTTCCTCCCCAACGTTGTCTCAGGTGCTACAAATGCCACTCCACCGACCACTTCTGGGTCAACTGCCCACAGTACATCTGTCCATACTGCCACACGGCCGCCCCCAGACACATCCAGGCTCGATGCCCTTGTTGAGTCTGTTCTCTCTGCGGAGAGGTTGGACACATTGCCAACAACTGTGTCTTCTGTGACAATGAGTGGGTCAACTGGGACCATGACCCCACCAACTACAAGATCAACGAGGGAGACCAGTCCAGGCGAGACTGAGGAAGCGGAGGAACAGACCCAGCTGGAACTGGAGAATGTAGAGGAAGAGTCGGAGTCTCTTCCATACGAAGGGGGTAATGTTACAGATTTCTTTCCTTTCTATCCTTCTAATTATGCTCTCGCTCATTCATCTTCTCACACGTGAGAGGGCTTCGCCCTTATGGCATTGACCATGCAGTATGCCACTTTTATGGATGACCTTCTTGATACGGATGAATAACCTCTCTTAGGCAGCTCTCTCGTACTGCCTCGTATTCCCCTTAGCCCAGACAGTCTGTGCGCATCCTTACTTACCTGGTCTGTGTGCCATTCCAAGTAGTATAAATACTTCGCCCTTGTACCATAGTTAGGCATCTAGTTCTACATCAGGAAATCTTCACATCGCTTAACTAACACTTATTCCCACTTTGCATGTCAAATCGGCCAAGTAAAATTAAGTTGTATAAGTAGATTCCTTTTCTGAGATTTTACTTATTCTCTGCTTATCGCACACTTAAACACTTGACCATGCAGCACTGTAGCGGACGAAACACTCTATTTCAAGCATGTAAGCAAATGATATTTGTTCAAGTAATGAACAAGGAGGCAAAAATGGCAACCAAATAAGTGGGTCAGTAAAACCAGCAGGCATGAACTGCAAATGGATAAATCAGAAACCAGCGAAATGCCAGACACAGATGATAGTGAAAAAAAGAGTGATGGGAAGGAGGCAATGGGCAATGAAAATGGCACTGTGACATGCTAGCAATTCTGAATACCAATGACGTGTTAGTAAAATATGTATAGATCGTATGAAGACTTACAGATAAGAGCGTATTTGCCTTCGGACTCGTCAGTATCTACATTACTGCCATCTTTGAGAGAAAACTGGTGAACGGTCTCCATAACGTTACAGAGTTCATTCTCTGTGCGCCGACCAGCTGCAGCTGTCAGCTTTCATGCAACTTCACCCCAGTTCTGGTCCAAGAACACATAGGCATTTGTGCTGACCTTCCCTGAAGCCTTGTTGACTGTGGTGGGCATTTTGAGATTCTTTCCTTTCGCATCAGCTTCCAGCTGAAGTTCGTCATTAGCCATCATATAAAGCCCACACTGAAGCTATGGATGCACAGGTGAGTCAGGTGGGTGGGACGTCATGGTCAGATAGCATGAAAGAACACATACTGCAGCTCCACAGAGCCCCAAAATCCCCTTGAATCCACTGTGGTACAACGTTGAGCAGTTCAATGAGGGAACATGAATCCATCCTTTGATATGCGGGAGGTAGGTTGTGGCCAGCAAACGCACAATGAAACAGGACTTGAACGCTTTTCCTGTGTCGCTGTAGTCCAAGTCTGAGTAAAGATACCTGTGCCATTTCAGTAGTTGGTCAGCCTCCGGGGTAGCGATGGAACTCCAGTAAGATACCTGTGCCAGTCAAGCAACTGGTTTGCCTCTTTAGTGATGGAGGCTGCATTCTCTTCACTGAAGAAGCTTGCCCACATCGATAATGCTGCTGAACCCACGCTGTGTCGCCAATCACAAAGTCGTTGATACACCTGGCGAAGTATCACGTATGCAGATCATAATACTACCGGAGTTTAACTCACCACTCCCACAAGTTTTGACTGCAAGGTCACTTGTTTGACTAACTTGGGATCCTTTGGATATGCTGCCACAATGATGTCCTTGAGCACACCCATAATTTGCCATTTGGATATGCCCCATATATCGGACTGTGCCCCAGCCCAAAGGCACAAGGTAGGAATGACCTTTCACTTCCACATCTCCTGTCTAAAGAATTCCAGTGGGATTTCAAACGGCTTTGTGCCTGTTACAGCACTGTTGCTTCCCTCTGCGCACAATTCCGGATCGGCTTTGACTTTTTTGATAGGGCACAAGATCTCCATCTTAACTGATTCGGCAGCACGTTCCACCTTTGTAACAGTCATCTATGAATATCCAGGGTGTTCATTGATGGTGGCGTGGATGCATGATGTGGCACATGAGATCATGGTGGGAATGTACAATAAGGGTTTGAATATTTACCTGAGTCGTGGTGCAAGTGGGGACTTCAGTTGATCCATTCATGTTGGGCTCCATGTCCAGTTTCAAAGCCTTTCTTTTCTGTGAAGGAGGGGCCTCAGTGTTGTCCAATGACTCGTCGTCCGTGATGGCGATGGCGGCCCGAGGCTTCCTTAGCTGCGAAGGAGGAGGGGCCTCAATGTCATCCAATGACCCATTGTCCGTGATGGTAATGGCAGCCTGAGGCTTCCTTTGTTGCAAAGGAGGAAGGGCCTCAACGTCATCCAATGACTCATCGTCCATGACGGTGATGGTGAGCATGGTGTCCTAAGAGCAATTTGGTAAGTGAGCGATGCACTGCCAGTGGATGTATTGTGACACTGACCGGAAGCTGACTCGCCTCATCAAAGGCATCAATTGCTGCCCTCTCTAAGGTGTCATCCTCCATTTCTTCATCATCAAAACCGCCAACAAAGGTGTCTTTGGGTAAGTGCTGTGTTGCCTCTGGGACAACATCGTTGATGGAGCTTGGAGGTGTAGTGGTGCCAAGTAGCGTTTCGGAGGGTGGTGGACTTGTGGCCATGCTTGCACATTTCTTGCTACTAGTGCCAGACTTGCATTTGGGAGCCTTCTGAATCTTTCCATGTGGGTCAACATTTGTTGCCCAGTTATGGATATGACCTAACAGAGTGTCTTCTGTCGCTGCTCTGTGTTGCGCGCAAAGGTTCCAAAAGTAGAGTGTAGCTTCAGTGAGCAAAAGCATGATGGTGGTGGGAATGTGGAGAGCAACATATGGGCTGTTGGCACGATCCTCAACACGTGGCTCCCCCATCTTTTCGGCATCTCTAGCCTCCTTCGCCATGTACAGCGCCTCACGCAGCAACGTGTTCAATGCCTTTCTCGCCTTCATAGTCACTGCTGTATTGTCCAACGTTGAGTTCAGCAACTCTCTGCTGGGCAACACCTCCATTCCTCCAATAATTTGAGGTTCTGTACTATTGTAAATTAGGTTTTCAGCTCATCGTCATGTCACTCACTTCCTCCTTTGGCCGCTTTTGGGGTAGATGGCTCTACAGGGCCACACGTGACACAAGGGGGTCAGTTAGTGCATGCTGTCCAACAACGGGCGTGTGTACTTACTGTTCTTTGCAGCTGGGCGAACAGGCTTGGTTACAGAGGCCTTGCTTGTGGCCTGCTCATTCTTCATCTTTTCCTCCAACTCACTGACCCTCTGTAGAGCTTGGTTGGCAGTAACCTCTCTCTCGGCCTGAGCATTTGCCACAAGCTCGTCATTGGCCTTTTTCTCTGCTGGGGTTCTTCTCTTTTATGGAAGGTCTGGGAGGCCCAAGCGCTTGTTTACGTTGGATGGATGAGTCTTACGGGTAGACATGGTGGGTATGAAGCAGAACGGTGATGAACTGGCTGACAGAGTATTCATGAAGGGCAGATTTTTAAGTCTGTCCCCAATTTATTAGTTGGTGAGTCCACTAGCAGCCACTAGTCCCTTACTTCTGTCATCGGTCCCAATCTTTGTCACAACTCTCACATCCCTGATATTCCACATGCCTCGTCAAGAAATCCCTCATGCTCGGGGGGCACTCCGCCGTCATAATCTACTCACATATCCATGTCCTCAGTGCCCACGCTGGTTCAAAAATCACTCAGGGCTGACACAGCACCTCAGCTCAATGCATTGAGCAGTTTCTCCACCTGACAACCCTGCCAACTATTTACCTCATGGTGGAGGCAAATATGACACAGAGCAGCCTCAGGCTGTTCCCTCAGGCTTGTCATCTCCCACCTGCCACTCATCCACTCCATCACACAATGTTGACGCAGAATTTATTGGGCCAGGCAAAAAGGTATATAGAAATTATCATCCACACCTAAGTGGTAAGTATGCCATAGTAAGTCCGTGTTGCTCCTACTGACGATACACCCTCAGGTCAGCCTTGTGATGCTAGCGGACGCTTTCTTCCTAAGGGTACAGCTTCTGAGCCTCTGCCACCGAAGTCCAGAGATGATTGGCGGCCGTTTCACAGCCGTGTTCACTTTGAACTCGCCGACTTCTTATACACGCGAAATCAGATACCTGGTGCGCAGATTGACAAGCTTATGGATATTTGGACAGCCTCCTTACTCCAAGTTGATGGTGAATCTCTTTTTACTGACCACAAAGACTTGTACAAGACGATCGACAGCTCGACACTCGGCAACATCAAATGGAACAATTTCACTGTGAAGTATACTGGCCAGCAGCCAGATCAAAATGTGCTGCCATGGATGAATGATTCATATGAAGTCTATTTCCGTGATCCACAAGAGGTTGTCCACAACATACTAGCCAATCCTGACTTCGCAAACGAGATTGATCTGGTGCCATACCGGGAATATGACTCGGCAATGAATGAGCATCATTGGTGTGATTTTATGTCGGCTGATTGGGCCTGGAAGCAAGCAGTAAGCGGCACTCGTAGATCATATTCAAAATGGACTGAACTATTTACAGGATATCATTGCACAAGATGTAGATACACATGGGTCAGTCTTCGTCCTATTGATTTTAGGCAGCGACAAAATGACTGTCTCTGTTGCAACTGGACAGAATGACTACTATCCTTTATATTTATCGATAGGAAACATGCGCAACAACATTAGGTGTGCACATCAGAATGCCCTAGTGCTCATTGGCTTCTTTGCACAGCCCAAAAGTACGTGCTTTCATTCAACTTTCACGTACTTGGATGTATAATACGTTTTGTTCATAGCCACAAAGCTCCATGCGAAGACCAATGAGTTTCGTTGCTTTCGGCGACAGCTCTTTCACTCATCACTCACTCTGATTTTACAGTCAATCAAACCTGGTATGACCACACTGGAGGTCATGCACTTTGGCGATGGACACTATCGCCATGTCGTCTTCGGGCTTGGGCCTTATATAGCTGATTATGAGGAACAAGTGTTGTTATCCTACATCGTCCGAGGATGGTGTCCAAAGTAAGCTAGACCGTTCTACAGCTGGTCCAACTAATTAGTTGCCATCAAGGTGCCTGGCTGATCGTCGCAACCTTGACGAAGATGCTCTTTTTCGCTGTCGTGAGCATACTGAAATGCTTGTCAGATTGTTTGTACATGCCAATCTCTGGGATGAATATGGTATTGTGAGCCAATTCATTGTATGTTCATGTCATGGCTAGGCCGAATGTTCTGCTGATCACTCTGGCACAGCCGTTCACCAACGACTTCCCTCGGGCTGATATCCACAAGTTACTTTTGCCAGACCTGCTTCATCAAATCATTAAAGGCACGTTCAAGGACCATCTAGTCGATTGGGTAGAGAAGTATATAGTCCAGACCTACCAGGGAGAAGCTGATGCCATCCTTGACGATATCAATTGGAAGTCAGTTAATCAATAAAGATGTTATTTCGCTGTGATCATTGCTGATATGTTTGCATAGAATTGCTGCTGTCGCTCCGTTCTCGGGACTTAGGCAGTTTCCTCAAGGGCGTCACTTCAAACAATGGACGGGTAACGATTCGAAGGCTTTGATGAAGGTATGTTAGTCTTATGTTCCTGTGCACCCGAATCTTGATTTTAACAGGTATATATCCTGCCATCGAAGGTTACGTTCCACAAGACATGATTCGGACTCTTCAGGATTTCCTTGAATTCTGTTACCTTGTGCGATGCAATGTTATCACAGAACAGACGCTCTCTGAGATCCAGGCAACCTTGGATCAATTCCATCAACACTGCGAAGTGTTTCGGCCTGATGTTGTGACATCGTTCAATCTCCCTCGACAACACTCCATGAAACATTACCCGGACATGATACAACTTTTTGGTGCACCAAATGGTTTATGCTCCTCTATCACTGAATTGAAACACATTAAAGCTGTTAAGCAGCCCTATTGTCGTTCCAACCACCATAATGCACTTGGTCAAATGCTCCTCACGAACCAATGCCTAGATAAATTAGCTGCATGCTGTGCCGATTTCAAAAAGCATGGGATGCTTTTGGGCACTTGTGTATCAGATGCATTGAAGAATGGCGGAGTTGACAGCAATGCCAATGACAGCGCAGTCGAACCCAATGCTCAGAGGTCTATGCAATCCCTTGTGGATGAAGTCGAGGGTAGGAAGGATGGTGAGCCAGTCGATATCCCGATGAGTATCGAAGCTCATGTCGTACCCGCCTGCATACCTTGTAAGTAAGGTGTTATTAACTAAAATATTTACTAATGCTTTGATGACACAGAATGAAAGCGAGTGCATACAGTCTCGGAGCTTCGGGATGAGCTTGGAATACCGCAGCTCCAAGAGCTGATCCAATGGTTCTTGCACCACATGATGAATCCAGACGACCCCTGTGACTTGGAAGACATACTGCTGGCAGAATGTCCATGGTATGACGGCAAAGTGAAAGTCTTCAATTCTGCAAACACAACCTTCTATGCACCAAGCGACATTAGTGGAATTTATGGGATGAAATGTGAAATCATTTGCTGTTGCCCTTCATGGAGGAATGGGCCAGCACGGCGAGATTGTGCTTTCGTGACCACAGATCCGACCCTTCCTGGCATGCGGGGGCTCGATGTTGTCCGCATTCTCGCATTTTTCTCATTCGTTCATTTGGGAACTTATTACCCTTGTGCTGTCACCCAATGGTTTGTTCGTGGGGACGAGCCTGATGAGGACACCAGCATGTGGATAGTTCGTCCTGCCTTCAATTCACGCTGTCAGCCTGATATCTCCCTCATACATCTGGACACAATGTGTTATGGTTGGTGGTACCCCCCCTCCAATTTCCCCCATCTTGTTGTTGGACCACCCCGAGTTGTCTCTATGGGACAACATCATCATGTCTCTACAGGAGTACGAGATATCTGCTGAAGCCTTCGTGGACTTCTTCATCTCTCCGACTTCTCCCGAGGACACTGCCCCCTCCTGATTCCATTCCGTTCCGATACGTATTTCAAATTCTCTTCCGTTTCTCTCCACTTCCGTTTCCTTCCAAGGACACTGCCCCTTCCATCACATGCTTATTATACGCGACACATGTCTTACTTCATCTTCACGATAGTGCCTCTCCTAAAGTCCCATTTCCTATTTAGTCTCACCTGCCCTAAATGCCTTCAGGCAGTATATATATTCGATCTCTGCCTGTAGTTACTCTTTAACTTTAACCTACACAATCTACTGTGTGCTTAGGTTCCCAACTGGCTCGATTCTCTCGCCGTTGGTCTCAGATCCCTCTCCTCATCATACTCTTCATCCTCAGGAGAGTATACACTCGACGCTAGTCACAGTGGGACTACACGTACTTAGAACCTTCCTCTGATAGGAAGCTAGGACGTTAGGAACTTGACACACATTGGTGTCACTTGTTACGCGGTCGTAACAAAAGGTTAAAGTTTCTACCTCATTGGTGTTACCACACCCAACAACCCACATATCAGGCACACTGCCACCTGAGGCAGATAGTCATCCAACACGAGGCGAATTAACCTTTTGCAACTCCTTGCAGGAGACCATGAAGACGACGAAGAACATTGTATATCTCCCCCACACCACTCTCAGTCTTCCGCCTTCACCGCTGTGCCTGAACAGCAAAGACTCCCAGGAATGTCTAGGTCTTCTCCCATCCCTGGTCCCCCTCCCCGAAGAGCTTCCCGGCAATATCCCAATCATCCTCCACCAGACACCACCCCACCTCTCTTTCTCAGACCACTATCCCTGAAGAAGGGACTCTAGAAAGAACTGTCCTCACCAGTGCAGAAGCAGAGGCCTATATTGCTGCTCACCCTCGACACCCACCTCCTCTTCCACCTGAACCAGACCCAGGCTACCCTATAGATGAAGAAGACTCAGACAACAATGATGACATGGGAAAGGATTTAAAAGCTGCCCTCCCGGAGGACTTCTTCAGAGAAGGAAAAGATGCCAACTGATGGATCTTGGGGATGGATGGATACTTCTCCCTCCATCCAGACCTGACAGATAGAGCGAAAGGGCTCATCCTCCTAAATCGCATGCCTACTGGAAGAGGCAAAGTGTTCGCAGAAGCTTGGTTGATCAAGCTCACCGATGCCACCATCCCTGCCAATGAGAAGGACTACACCCACATTAAAGATGCCTTCTCTACCACTTTCTCTCCCTATGATGCTGCCTTCCATGCCAGGGTAGAACTCGCCTCTCTTCAACAAGACACCCGAAAAGAAGGAAGCTTCGAGAAATACCTTGCCGAGTTTGTCGTACTCGCCACTCAAGCCAGGATAAAAGAGAAGGGAGCCCTCCAGGAATGGTTCCTGAGAGGATTGGATAGAGAAATCGCTGTCAACCTCATGCTCTCCAACATACTCAAAACTGTGGAGAAGATTGAGGACATCTACAACAAGGCAGCGGAGATCGAGAGTGGACTAGCTAGGATCAGGGATATGGACAAGATCCCTTGGATCCCTATTGGACGAGGAGGAGGAAGATCTCGACACAATCCCAATGCCATGGATGTCGATCAGATCACCCTCTCTCCTGTGGAACGGGCTCGCCTTATTCAAGAGAAGAGATGCTTTATCTGCCAAAAGAAGGGATGTTCCACCAGGAAACACCCTCGACCTGGAGGACCACTGAGGAACGTCCAGACCAGAGCAGTCACAAGTAACCAGGGAAACGACCCGGTAGACGCCTACGTCAAATCCCTGAAAACTCACTCTGACAGGGACAAGATCCTCCGAACCCTCAAAGCAGCCTTCGACCCTACCCGGGACGAGAAAGGGGAAACCCTCCCAGCCAACGATGCCTGGGAAGAAGAAGAGGTCAACATCCTAGAGATGGACAACTCCTCAGCAAACCTCGCTTCGCATTTTTAGGAAGAAGGAATGAACCAACGTCATTACCTTCCACAATGATTGCACCTGTATTTATTTCTGGATCCCACAGTAATTCTATTCGCATCCCTATCAAGATCCAGAATTCTCGTGCAACAAAAATTGTTGGCCTAAACGCCCTCATCGACAGTGGAGCTACTGGATGTTTCCTATCCAGATGGTTTGCCAAAGAAAACAGGTTACCCCTCACTCCTCTTCCCCGACCCATCAAAGCTTGGAACGTGGATGGATCGTCCAATCAATCAGGGGACATTACACACAGTGTCTCTGTAATACTCAATGCCGATGGAGTATTAGAACAGAGAAGACTACTTATCCTTAACTGCGGAAAGGATGACCTTATCCTAGGACTGCCCTGGCTACAGGCTGTCAATCCAATCATCGACTGGGCAAGTGGGAAAGTAACGATTGACCCCGCCCAATACAAGAACTGACAGTCGAACGCACCAGATGCGCTACCGCAGAGGTACCTGCTGAAGTACCTTCACCTGGACGAAAACACGAATATGGAGAAAGACCTGCGGTCCTCTTTTCATCAATACAGGAACCCTATCCATTGTGCACGTATTATTAATATGCAATATAATTCGAAGGTCCCAGATCATATCCTATGGAAGACCACGCTGTCTACCCAACTGGCATAGAAAGAGGGACCAGCCATGACGGTTTTACCCCAGGCCTATAAAAACTACCACAATGTCTTTCAGGATAAAACCACCGCCCAACTACCTCCCAGTAGAGCCTATGACCATGTCATCGAAACCAAGGACTCTTTTGTTCCTCGAAGAGCCAAAACGTACCCCTTGGCTCCTCCCAAACAAAAGGCTTGCAAAGAGTTCATCAACAAACATCTCGCGTCAGGAAAGATAGTCCCTTCAAAATCTCCACAGGCTTCTCCTTTCTTCTTTGTACAGAAAAAGGATGGCAAACTCCGACCCTGTCAGGACTATCGTTATCTGAACACCCATACTATCAAAAACGCCTATCCACTCCCCCTGATCTCCGACCTCATGGACAAAGTTTGGGGATCTTCCATCTTTACCAAGTTCGACGTCCAATGGGGATATAACAATATCCTCATTAAACCTGAAGATTGATGGAAAGTGGCGTTTGTAACCCCTTTTGGGTTGTTCGAACCAACCATAATGTTCTTTGGGATGTGTAACTTGCCAGCTACCTTTCAGGCTTTCATGGACAACCTTTTTGGAGATTATATCGCGGAAGGATGGCGAAGGATGGCTCATCATCTATATGGATGATCTCCTCATCCACTCTTCTGACCCTGCTCTCCACGAGGAATGAACATGAAAGGTCCTTCAAAGATTTCGGGAGCATGAGATGTTCCTAAAACTTGAAAAATGTACCTTCAGCGCCCCGACAGTAGACTACCTTGGGCTAGTCCTTGACAAGGAAGGCGTACGCATGGATCCCGCTAAACTCCATGCCATCAACAAATGGCCCCGTCCCTCCTCCATAAAGGAAATACAGTCCTTCCTGGGATTCTGTAACTTCTACAGGAAGTTCATCCCCTCCTTCTCGGATCTTGCATGGCCTCTCCTCGATCTCACAAAGAAGGGAAAGGATTGGTCCTGGATGACCAGTCAGGATGATGCCTTCCTTGCCCTCCAGAAAGCTTTCACCAACTGACCGGTCTTAGCTTTCCCGGATACCATGCATCCTTTCACAATAATGATGGACGCCTCTCTCACAGCTTTGGGAGCTGTGTTAATGCAGAAAAATGCCAACGGGACATGCAACCCTGTGGTTACCTCTTCCAGACATTCTCTCCCGCCGAACGTAATTACGATATCTTCAACCGTGAACTCCTCGCAGTCATCTGTGGGTTGGAGGATTGGCGACAATACCTCCTAGGCTCCCCATTTCCGGTTATGGTTCTTACTGACCATAAGAACCTCACGCATTTCAAACAACCACGGAAACTTTCTCATTGCCAGGCCTGCTGGCTCCTCTTCCTTCAGGACTTTGACTTGGAGTACACCGCCCTCCTGGGAACCCAGATGGCCCCCGCTGATGCCCTCTCACGCCAGGATGATGTGGACACAACTGAGGACAATGCCGATGTCCAGCTCCTCCCATCTCACACCTTCATACGTGTCATCGACATCGCACTGGCTGATAAAATTCAGACCTCTTCGTCCTCCGATCCTCTGGTCCTCGACGCTCTAGCTGCCATGGAGAAGGAGACTCCTCTTTTTGGCCGCTCCCTCACTAATGACTGGTCCTATACTGAAGGCCAGTTGTACTATAAGGGCCGTCTCTATGTTCCTGCCGACGCCCACCAGGATATCACCGCTGCCGCCCACGATTCTCCTGCTGGTGGACATGGTGGACATCTCCGCATGGTTGCCCTGCTGAGCAAGGATTACTGGTGGCCGGGTCTCTCCTCCTTTGTCCGCTGCTTTGTTAGCGGTTGTGCCACCTGTCAATCCAACAAGGTGGTCACCCATCCCACTACGCCCCCTCTTGTTCCCCTGGCAGTGGCGACTTCATGCCCCTTCTCCCACCTTTCCGTTGATCTCATCACCAACCTCCCCCTGGTTGATGGCTTTGATT
Organism: Boletus subluridellus; assembly: GCA_038092575.1. Taxonomy (NCBI): domain Eukaryota; kingdom Fungi; phylum Basidiomycota; class Agaricomycetes; order Boletales; family Boletaceae; genus Boletus; species Boletus subluridellus. The sequence goes on along the minus strand of JBBPQN010000124.1, from coordinate 8,603 downwards.
CCATCATGGTCGTGGTCGACCATGGGCTTAGTAAGGGGGTAATCGTCGTTCCTTGCACAAAAACAGTGGACGCCGAGGGGATCGCTCAATTATTTTTATCTCATGTCTTCTGACACTTCGGTCTCCACGATAAGCTGGTCTTTGATCATGGCCCACAGTTCGCTTCTGCATTCGCACGCGAGCTTGCTCACCTGCTGGAATACAACGTATCCCTCTCCACCGCCTATCACCCACAGACCGATGGAGAAACCGAACGATACAATCAGGAGTTGGAAACCTTCTTACGCATCTTCTGTGCTAATGCCCCCCATAAATGGGTGGAACTCCTCCCCATGGCAGAATTCGCCCACAACTCCACCATCCATTCCGTCACCGGAAAATCCCCCTTCGCTCTACTTCATGGTTATGAACCTCGAGCATACCCCCCTCTTGGGAAGACCTTCATTCCTTCCCTCAAATCCCGCCTAGAATCCCTAGACACCACCAGACTGGAAGCAAAAGCTGCCCACGAACTCGCTCAAATATGGATGAAAGAGCGACAGCACTCCCAGTTTAAACCATGGAAGGAAGGAGACCATGTCTGGCTAGAGGCAAAAAACCTCCGACTCCAAACTCTATCACGTAAACTCTCCCCACAACAAACTAGGCCATTCCAAATTTCCAAAGTAATTTCCCCCATTGCCTATAGATTGGATCTCCCATCCTGATGGAAGATCCACAACGTGTTCCACACGTCCTTATTGACCCCGTATCAGGAAACTATGGAACACGGTCCCAACTTCTCCCAACCTCCTCCGGATCTAATCGGAGTGGAGGAAGAATACGAAGTTGAAGCGATCATCACCCATCGGGGAAACTCAGGTAAAAGGCAGTACAGGGTGCAGTGGAAAGGCTGTCCCGCCTCGGAACAAACGTGGGAACCCCCAAGCAATTTAGGAAATGCCAAGAAAATCCTAGAGGAGTATAAAAAGAAGAGCGGACTCTGAACCTCTCTTCTTCCTAAAAACCCATGACATTTCCTTTTCTCCCCTCTGTTCCCCTCTCCACCTGCCTTTTCCGTCTCAACCCCACCTCCTGTCGCCTCATCTATGTTGCCCTCCTCGAGAACCGAGAAGCAACTATTGCACTTGAGAGATTACCACTCTTCTCGTGCAACAACACGCTCATCCACCTTGTCCGTCTCTACAGACATTATACCACCATTCAATCCCTTCTCCCCTGGGCCGCCTGGGACATGTCAAGTTCCCTTGGAGGAACGGAACACTCCTACGCTGGGCAGACATCCAATGTATCACCACTCATGGCCATCGAACAAGCCATACTCGAGATCAGAAACACCACTCTTGACGCCCTGTACGTCGAGAGACTCAACTACTGTATCTCCGTCCTCCCCCTTGCCACGGTCTCGACCTTCCTTCACCCTGTCCTCTTTTCCCTTCCAGAAGAAGAGAGACAGGCATACTTTAACAATGACCCCCTTCCTGCCAACACTGAGCTCTTTAACAGAGCAACTGACTCCTCCACATCCTCCACTCCCACCACGGTCAACCAAGGCCCAAGCCTTGGAAGATCTCATCTCGAGCTTAGAAGCCGAGTTGACATCAGAACCCTCTCAGTCCCCCAGGAGAGAGACCCCTCCTCCAATGACACGACCCCCATCCCCACTTGTCCTGCCACCCCCATATCACCCGACCCCCAGTCCCCTCACCCCCTCAGACAGCACCATAGACTGCTTCTCTCTACCGGACTTCTGTCTTAGACCACAAATAACCTTCCCCCTGCTCTGGGACACATGGTAGAGTCTACTCCCGTCAACCAGGGCAACCTACTCGGCAGACCTGGGAGAACCCCGCCCGCCTCTCAAATCAATACCAGTCACCCAGCTCCAACCCTACGTCGTCCTCCCTCATCCGATGTGGGCTCCATACCTCGCCCTTCCTCTGCCCCCATGTGTCACCCACCCGTGGTTCCAGTCAGATGTTACCACTGTCACAGGTTTGGCCACCTCCACCCCGCCTGCCTCAGATACTGTTGTCCCTACTGTGACCAGCTCGCTCCAGGACACAAGCAGGCTGACTGCCCTCGCAGACGTTGCAACTACTGCAACGAGGTCGGACATGTCTCCTCCAATTGCCACCTTCATGACCTCTCAGCCATCAACTGGGACCTCACCAATTATGAGGAAAATGAAGGAGACCAGGATTGATGATCAGTCTGAGATGGAACTTCAGACATACACAGAGGGTAATGTTATGGTTGGTGGTACCCCCCCTCCAATTTCCACCATCTTGTCATTGGACCACCCCAAGTCGTCTCTATGGGACAACATCATCATGTCTCTACAGGAGTATGAGATATCCAATGAAGCCTTCGTGGACTTCTTCATCTCTCTGACTTCTCCCGAGGACACCGCCCCCTCCTGATTCCATTCCATTCCGATACGTATTTCAAATTCTCTTCCGTTTCTCTCCGCTTCCGTTTCCTTCTGAGGACACTGCCCCTTCCATCACATGCTTATTATACGTGACGCGTGTCTTACTTTATCTTCACAACAGTGCCTCTCCTAAAGTCCCATTTCCAGCTCACCTGCCCTAAACGCCTTCAGGCAGTATATATATTCAAGCTCCACCTGTAGTTACTCTTTAACTTTAACCTACACAATCTACCGTGTGCTTAGGTTCCCAACTGGCTCGATTCTCTCGCTGTTGGTCTCGGATCCCTCTCCTCATCGTACTCTTCGTTCTCAGGAGAGTATACACTCGACGCTAGTCATGGTGGGACTACGCATACTTAGAACCTTCCTCTGATAGGAAGCTAGGACGTTAGGAACTTGACACACATTGGTGTCACTTGTTACATGGTCATAACACAATGTACCGTGCAGCCCACCTTATTCCTACATATGGTGGTCGAGAAGGTCCGGTTGACCTTCAACCTGATCAGTCATATGACACTTTCCATGCATATTATGTCAACAAATATGCCGACCACCATGCTTTCGAGATCACGTCATGACTCCCCCTCATCTACCCAATGCATGTGCTGCGCACTGGTTCAACCCACCACACATTCATCTTCGACTCGCCCGTTCACCCAGTGGTCTCAGGCTTTCGTACATCAAATATCCCCCTCCCTCATCACTCCCTCATATACCTCGTTTCATACATCACGCTGCACGCCCACTTCTCCACATTTTCACACACACAGGGCACTATCAGTGATGACAATGCTTAAATCACCTTCGATGCAGCCCATTTCGAGTAGGCAAAATCCATTTTATGACCGCAAGCAGATGTCAAAGCTATGCGCCTACTTTATCACTTACCTGTTTGCCTGCCCTGAGTACCCCCGTCATCATTGAATTCCAGTCAAACTACCCCATTTCATAGCGTATGCATTGCACAGATCATACTTCATCCCTCTGGGATGTTTGCAGCCCTCATCCTCCTGCAGCGACTCAAGGCCCGGTTTCCAACCACTCAGGAATCTTCAGGTCATTTCGCTCAGCACCAGTGGTCTTGGGCCTTCGTAAATTAACCCATGCTTAAATCACCTTCGGCGCAGCCCATTTCGAGTAGGCAAAATCCATTTTACGACCGTGAGCAGACGTCAAAGCTATGTGCCCACTTTATTGCCTACCTGTTTGCCTGCCCCGAGTACCTCTCATCATCATCGAATTCCACAGTCAAACTACCCCATTTCATAGTGTATGCATTGCACGGATCAAACTTCATCCCTCCGTGACGTTTGCAGCCCTCGTCCTCCTGCAGCGACTCGAGGCCTGGTTTCCAACTGCTCGGGAATCTTTGGGTCATTTCGCCCAGCACCACTGGTCTCAGGCCTTCGTAAATCAACCCCCCCCCCTCCCTCATCACCCTTGACCTCAAGACAGTCATGTGTATCGATGGCATTGGCTTCACGCGGACATATTTGAACAGCTGTGTGGAGGTGTTCAACATGTCAAAGCTCTGCACCCACTTTATCACTCACCCGAGTACCTCCCGTTGTCATCGAATTCCACAGTCAAACTACCCCATTTCATAGCATATGCATTGTACGGATCAAACTTCCACCTCCCTCATCACCCTCAACCTCAAGACGGTCATGTGTGTCAATGGCGTCAGCTTCATGTGGACATATTTGAACAGCCGTGTGGAGGTGTTCGACATGTCAAAGCTCTGCACCCGCTTTATCACTCACCTGTTTGCCTGCCCCGAGTACCCCCTGTCGTCATTGAATTCCACAGTCAAACTACACCATTTCATAGCGTATGAGGACCAAACTTCATCCCTCTGTGACGTTTGTAGCCCTCGTCCTCCTGCAGCAACTCAAGGCCCGGTTTCTGACCACTCGGGGATCCTTGGGTCATTTCACCCACTGGCAATGGTCTCAGGCCTTCGTACATCAACCCCCCGTCCTCATTGCCCTTGACCTCAAGACGGTCATGTGTGTCAATGGCATTGACTTCACGCGGCCATATATTGTTGATGCACTGCCGCATACTGATTCAACCCACCATTCATTCATCTTAGACCTCGTTTATAGTATAGTACTATACTAACTGCTTAATATTACTTATATACTGAACCTTGCTTGAACCACACTTGAACCAGTTGCAATGATGATGTGACGTTGAAAATAACTGCTTATATTACTTAACACTGCTGACACTGCTTGGTTGCTTGGCGAGAATGATTAAGTGTGGTTAAGTGTGATTAAGTAATGTGTAGATTTCCTGATGCTATGCAATCCATTGCTTAGAATCTGGTCATTCCATGAGTGATTAGTCCTTGTGATTAGTTATAGTGAGACCCCTAAGTTTCTTAGTGTCTTCGCACTACACTTGAGTGTGCGCTTCGACTAGATTCTACGCATTAGTGTAACAGGATGAGTGGGTGGTTTTGGGGGAATTTTTCATGCTCACTCTTGTTCTTGTAGGCAATTTCTAGAACATTGGACATGCATTGAAGTTCTTGATCCAATGATTCCTGGACCAAAAGACCCTCTTCCTTACAGTGATGCCGGAGAGATTCCAGGAACATTGGTGAAATGGATGGTGAAGTTAATGGAATAATACTCTACACCCAGTAGCATCATCGCTGACTAATGCCTCTGGACACTTTGTCACTAAGGGTGGCTAGCTAATCACAATCTAGCTCAGTACTAGGATGCTTAGTGTATATCAAGAAAGTTGTATTTCGATGCGGCTTGATTTCATGGTACATACAAAGGTAACTACAACTTAATGCCTTCGGTGGGCAGAGTTGTGATGTTCAATGTTCATCAGGATCACTGTCTGCAACTGGTCAATCTGTGGGTGAAGGTCATCACCTCGGCACTGTTGCAACAGTATCGCTGACTTGGGTTTCCTGTCAAGGTCAGCCATCACTGCAACCTGTTCCTGTAGGACTTTTTTCATATTGTCACTGCGTGTGTTGATCTGCACTAGCCTGACTTCAAGGTCGGTGGCTTGCTCATCACAATTGCTGACAGACCCAGAAGGTAGATCGATGTCTATGGAGTCGGCGACTGTGACAGTTGCTGAGTTAAACATAATAATATTGTGCAAGTGTCCATATACTTGGTTTTGAAGTGAGTGCCAGTTGTCATTGGCAGGATAGGGATTGCGCACCTTCAGGAGTCGTTTCTGTTGACTTGCAGGGTGGTTGTAGCACTCGAGGTCTCGCTTTGTTCGCATAGCACACAGTAGAATGAGATGTAGTGGGTTGAGACAAGGATGATTTGTGGATCGCCAAAGGTTGAACGTTAATGTTGAACACTGAATGTTGAAAGATAGCTCAAAAAGGATGACAAATTGTGTAAAGATGCCTATTGTAACTGGTGTGGCGATGCACATGGGTACGTCATACTTCAATCAGTGAACAAAGAACATCCTTACTGCTGAGTTTAGCTTACTATACTTGGAATGGGCCACGAGTCAGTGCAAATGCCAAAAATGATGCTGAGTCAGAGTTTAACCATTTGCTGTTCAGCAATGCACAATGCATGCAATTGCATGTGCATGGTACCATCACTGAGTCTGAGTGGGGCAGTGAGAGTGAGGATGAGGGCAAGTGGCGAGGGTGAGGGTGGGGACGGTGAGGACAACCTGGGGCAATTGTAGTAGACAGCCACTGAAGACAATGGTGCGGCAGGGTGCGGTATACAAAAAATGTGGTGGGAATTAATGCGCAGATGAGTCCTGCCATACTGGCGACCGCTTTATGACAGCCTTCTAACCACACCATGCTGTTATTATGTCAGACCCTGCTTGCATTCATATTCCTAACATCCACTTTGACATACTTGTCCTGTCTGATCAGGCTTCAAACATGTCCATTGCTACCATTGCTGCCATCCCACCCCCTGCCGATGTTATCCGGACCACTGGCCATGGTCTCCAAACCATTCAGAACCGGATTTATTACCACTGGGCAAGGATAAGGGAGATCAAGGCATATTCATATGCCGTCGATTCAAAGCAAGTAAAAGAGAGGCTTCTGGGTGAAGCAGTAAGTCCATTCAGCATTCTCTGGGTAGTGTCTGAAGGAGAAATAAATACATTCCCAGTTATCAGTGATGTATTATTGAATATCTAAGTACTCAGTGGTTGGGAAACCAGCTGAGGTGTAACAAGGTACTACAACTGAAAATACTACTGTAGCTTATGTAAGCTATTCTCACATTTGTAAACTCCAACACTCCCCCTCAAATGGAAGGGGATCTACTGTAGTGAAAAGATCTAAATAATAATAGAAAAGAAAATACCTCTCAAGGGTCTTCTATAAACGAATATATGGTGTCTGTGTAGCAGCATCGTGCGCAGTAAAGTCCGTCCGTGGTGTAGTCGCGTTGCGTCCGAGCAGTGATGCCCAAATAAGGCAAGTCGCGAGTCGCGTGTGCCGCTCGTCCTATCTCTGCTCGTGCGGTCGCCTTCGATCGACTCTAGTGCCATCGGCCCTGCGTATCGCGCCTCGGGAACACTGCCTCGACTTCTATAGGCCTTGTACAATGTATCCGCCACATCCGATTCGCCCGATTCGGCCTTGACGCGACCGTTCGGCTCGGTATGTGCCTTTCTTCGTTCAAGCTCGACTAACTCTTCTATTTCGCGATTTGAGTCGTCCTCGGCGACGTGGCGGGTTAACAGGCTTGGTAGGACGCCTGGGGTGGTTGCTGGGTGGTCTGGGTGGTCCAGGTACGTCGTGCGTCATGCGCTCGCACTGTTCTCGCTGACTTGGTTCGTCTTCAGCCAGCGATCTCGTTTCGACTCGTTTCGACTCGTAACGTGCGCCGCTCGTTGCACCACCTTTACCACCTTGTATCCCATCGCTATGGACGCCATCTCCATCATTTCGGCGCTCCCAATTGGCCTCGACGCATCCCGTTTCGACCTGCTCGCCCAGTGGCCGTCCTGGCCCTCTATCTCGACTCGACGGGTTCGTTTCGTCGACGCGCCGGTTCCTGTCGCCTCTAGGACGTCTCCTGACCTTCCCGACGCCTTCGCCATCATTTCGGCGCAGCGCTTTGGCCTCAGCACCTTCCATTTCGTCTAACTCGCCCATATGGCCTCCTGGCCACCTATCTTGGCTCGGCACGTTCCTCTCGTCGACGCGCCGGTTCCTAACATCTTCATGACGTTCTGGGGGGCTGTGGAGGTGGCCTGGTACGGCCGTTTCGCTGTCCGGCTCACTCGGCTCGTCTGGAGACCTCCTAGGTGAGTTCCCTTGCTTCCTTTGCTCCAGGCGTTCTGGGACTCATTCTGACGTGTTCTGTAGGTTCTTCGGCCTGTTCCTCGGGTCCTCATCACCCTTGGATGGTCCCGACATGTCCGCTTCGTCCCTAGTTGGTCCGATGTCACGGCTCGCAACCCACATCCACTCCCCCTCGAGCTCGACGCTTGGGGGCTTGTCTTCTCCTTCGGATCGTTCGTATGGGCTGGTGAGTGATGGTGGAGGTTCCGGGGGTGCTCTGGGTATGTCGTCGTCTTTCGTTAAGGTGCGCTGACCATTTTCTCTAGCTTTTGGTGTTGATCGCCCGTGCCTCCTCGACGACTTCTTCTCCACCTCGACCGACGCATATCCGTGCGTCCTGGCACTCTCCCTATCAACCTGCGCTTCTCTGCGCCCGTCTCCGACCTCCTCGTGGCCTGTCGCGCCAGTGCTTTCGTGCGCGACGTCTCCATTTCGTCTGTCGACGGTTTCGCCACCTGGGTCGTGGTGTATGGTGCTGGTTTCGACTCGCACCTCACCATTTCGTCTGTGCACGGTCTCCACCTCGTCTGGGGGTTCAGTAGGTATCTCGGGTCGACGCGTTTCATCGCCGTCGTTGCCCGTTGCCTCTGCGCACCCTCTCGACCCTCTCTTGACGCTCGGCCCGACCTCTTCAACCCTCACCTCACCCCTTCGCTCTCGTGTGCCCTTAGGCTCGTCGGGGGGTTCTGTGGGCTCGTCTGGACGACGTGAGCCATCGTCCGTCGCGTTCCCAGGGTCTCCCGATGGTCTCTCTTCCAGTCGGTTGTGGTTGCACGACGCGCTTCGTGCACTTGTGCTGGTCCTTGGTTCCTCGCCTTGGTCCTCAACGACCTCGGCTCTCTCTGCTCC
>JBBPQN010000123.1:0-26230 GCA_038092575.1 Boletus subluridellus | reverse complement strand
GTGCGGAGAGCTTATATACGTCAGAGGTACATAGGATTAGTAACGGAGGTGGAGTTGGTTTGTAAGTAAAGAGTCGGGGGTAAGATAAAGCCGGAGCTGTGTTCCTAAGCGGAACACAGGTTTGGAGGATGCTAAGAAGCGGAACCAATACTAATGCGGAGGAATGGAGGTAACGGAAGATGTATGTAAGTAGGGTTGTAAGTATGGACAAGGTCCGGGGATCAGAGGTTGCGTCTCGAATGAGAACACACTGGAGTTCATAGGTACAAAAAGCGGAGTTGGTCCGGAGGACCGGGGTTGGACTTAACTGGATTTCCGGGATATGACACATATGCATATTGAGGTACCGGTAGTCCTGACAAGGTCATAGCTTTCCATCCTTCTTCTAAACAAAGAAGAAGGGGGAAGCCTGGGGAGATTTTGATGCGGTAATCTTCCCAGATGCTAGATGTTCATCAATGAACTCCTTGCAAGCGAGTTGTTCCAGGGGGAACAGTGGGTATGTCTTGGCTTGTCATGATACAAAGGTGTCTTGTAGTTCAATGGTGTGGTCGTAGGGTCTGGATGGGGGGAGTTTGGTGGAGTCCTTCTTCTCAAAGACATTGGTGAAGTCTTTGTACATGGGGGGAAGTTCCACTTTTGTGTTTCCTTCTTTCTATGCTAGGGTGGTGGACAATGTGGTCTTCCTTACAAGGTACTCCAGAACCTTCAAGTTGTGTTGCATATTCAGTATACGAGCATGGAGTATGGGCTTCTGCTGCGAGAAAGATGTCTTTAAATCTTTCTTGATGTTCATGTCTTCATTGATGTCCAGGTACTTCAATAAGTACCACTGTGAGAGGGCTTGGGGGTGGTTGAGATACCTCTCCTTGTATCACTGTGGATCTATGGTCACATGTCCATTAGACCAGTCTATCATTGGGTTGACTGCCTGTAACCAGGATAGTCCTAGTATCAAGTCATCCTTTCCACAATTAAGGATAAAGAAGCTCCATTGTTCCAGTACTCCATCCATATTGAGTATGGCTGAGACCTTGTGAGTGATGTCTCCTGCTTGGTTTAATAATCCATCCACGTTCCAGGCTTTGATTGGATGGGATAGGGGAATGAGGGGGATCTTGTGTTCCTTGACTATCCTTCGAGAGAGGAAGCATCCTGTTGCTCCGCTGTTGATTAATGCATTTAGGCCAACAATTTTTGTTGCACATGATATTCTGGATTGAGATGGGGGTGCGAATAGAATTACTCTTGGATCCAAAAATAAATACAGGTGCAATTGTGATGGAAGGAGATGACATTGGTCCATTCCTTCCTCCTAAAAATGTGAAGCGGGCATTTCTTAAGCAGGAGCTCCTCCTAGTTCAAGAACATTAATATCTTCTTCTCCCCATACCTCCTCAGTGTCTGGGAGAAGTTCCCCTTTCTCATCTCTGTTTCCTTCAAAGGCAGCTTTGAGAGCCCAGAGGATCTTGTTCTTATCTGCACACATTTCCAGATTTCTGATGTAAGACTTCAAGTAGTCTTCCTTCGGGGGGGTACTTGTAATGGTACGAGTTTGGACACCTTGTCTGGAGGTTCCAGTCCTTGGATGTTTTCTAGTGGAACACCCTGTCTTCTTGCATATGTAGCATCAGTTTTCCCTCCAAAGATGAGCCTTTTCTTCCAGGGAAAGAGTGAGTCAGTTTATGTCTATGGCATTTGGATTGTGGCGAATTCATCCTCCTATTCTTCCAGCAGAGAGTTGAGGGATTCAGTCCATATCCCTGATCCACACTAGACCACTCTCTATCTCTGCCACTTTGTTGTAGACATCCTCTATTTTCTCTGCAGTTTTGAGAATGTTGGTGAGTGTCAGCTGTTTGGCGATTTTCCTGTCGAGCCCTTGGAGGAACCATTCTTGTAAGGCTCCTCTCTCCTTGATTCCTGCTTGGGTAGCAAGAACCATGAACTCAGCGAGGTACGTTTCGAAGCTGCCCTTCTGACCAGTGTCTTGTTGTAAGGAGGCAAGCTCTACTCTGGCATGTGATGTGGTATTATAGGGGGAGAATGTGGTGGTGAAAGCTTCCTTTATGTGGGCATAGTCTTTCTCTCCATTGGGGATGATCTGATCCGTGAGTTTGATCAGCCATGCTTCTGTGAATGCCTTGCCTCTTCCTTTAGGCATTTAATTTAACAGTATGAGGGCCTTCACCCTGTCTGTTAGGTCCTGATGGAAGGAGAAGTATCTGTCCATTCCTAGGAGCCACCTGTTGGCATCCTTTCCTTCTTCTGAGAAGTCTTCTGGGAGAGCTGCTTTGACATCCTTAGTCATGTCTTCATTGTCATCTTCTTCATTGCCTCCTATGGGATAGTCTGGGTCTGGTTCTGGAAGAGGAGGAGGGCATGGGTGGGCTGCAAGATAAGCCTCTGTGTCTGCTCCAGTGAGGATGGTTCTCTCATAGGTTCCTCTTTCAGATCCCACAGTTTCCTCTTCAGGGATAGAGTACTAAGTGAGACTAGTGGGAGGGTGTGAACCAACTGAGGATGAGTGTGAGAGAGCAGGTGAGTTCCTCCTAGGTGGGGGTGGGTGACTCATGATAGGGTTACTTCAAGAAGACCCTGTCACTCGTTGAGAATCTGGGGTAGGGAGGGAAGAGAAGGTGGAAGACTGTGCAGGTGGGTGTGGTGGAGATATATGATGTTCCTTGTCATCCTTGTGCTGGTCTCCTGAAAGGAGTTGCATAAGATTGATACGCCTCATGTTGACCTAATGTGGCTGCGTCCAGCAGCATCTGGTGGGGGAGGTTGGGCTAAGTAGCACTAACAAGTAGAAACTTGAACCTTTTGTTATGACCATCATAACAATGGAACACCAACATGTAGTTGGAGTTCAACCTAGACTCTGCTCAACAATGAGACAGAGTGTGATCAATGTCCTATGTTGATCGCTAATAGATTGTCCTCATGAGAGAGATGATGACAAAGTGAAAGATGAAGCGAGAGAGCTGGCAAGAGAAGCAAGCCAGCAGTGAACTCCAAGATACATGGTAGATTGTGTAGGTTCAAGTTAAAGAGTAAATACAGGCAGAGACTGAATATATATACTGCCTAGAGTCAGTTTAGGGCAGGTGAGTCAGAGTTAGAATGTAACATAAGGGGAGGCACTATCATAAGTATGAGGTAAGAAATGCATCACATATAAGAAGCATGTGACAGAAGGGGGCAGTGTCCTTGGAGAGAAATGGAAGGAATAGGATCAATACGGATCAGGAAGAAATGGAACAGGAGAAATAGGATCAGAAGAAGGCAGTGCCTTCAGGAGGGAACAGATTGAAGAGGCTGTCCTCAAATGCAGTGTCTGGCACTGTATACTCCTGCAAGGAAGTGATGATGTCATCCCAGAGGAACAATCCCGGGTAGTCCAAGGGAATGATAGGGGAAAAAGATGGAGGGGTGTCACCACTCGTAACAGTTGTCTACTTAGTTTACTCTGTTTGCTTCTCATCATCTTGCCAGATCAGTGCCCTTTGTAATGGCATCTCTGGTTTGGTTGGCCCATGAGTCCAGCTTATCTGGGCAAACATGATGGATCCCAATGTGCAATGCCACAACCTCTGTGCGATCACCAATGATTCACGTCCTGACTGGTACTTCAAAAGTATGACCATCATGCATCATTTTTTACATATTTGTCTATCCTACTAGTACTAGTACTTATGACAATACATTGATATGGTACATTTTTCTTTCCTGGATGAGAAAAAAGAACATGCAAGACAAAAACGTGCACACAATGAATAAAAAATGTGCTGACTAGCATCATAACCACTTGCTTGAATGGCAATTTAAGCTTAATTGAATGTTTACACTTAATCTACTTGGACGGAATCTCCCTGACGTGCACAAACAATGACTTATATATGCTTTAATTTCTTACTACACTTGTTTGTATTATCTCAGGCGCAACAAGTGTGACAAGTGTAACAAAAGCTAAATAAGGAATCTGTTGTTTTCCTGATGGCCTGATGATCTGATGATGCTTGAAGACAAACTTGGTGTGTTATACCAACATCTTTGATAAGTTTGAAGCAGTGATCAATCTACAATAGAAAAGGCTATGAAAGACTGGACCTCACCCATATATGCTTTCTTTGGGTCTGTCCCAGACATCAATGAGATTGATGGATGTGTTGTGCACACATTCAAGTGCACCACTCATGGTTGCTGAACAAAAATACACTGGTTCCTTGATACAAAAGATGCCTGCTCAACTGGCAACATGCATAAGCATGTCAGGAAGTGCTGGAAAGACAATGTGCTTGCTGCAGCCAACCAAGCAAGGGATGCTGCAAGTGTACACACCATGGTTGTTGAGCCGTTCAAGCAAAACGGCAGCATCACCGAAGCCTTCAAACAAAAGGGTCAGGGTGCAGTTACATATTCCCATTGACAACATACTCAAACCGAAACTAAGTAAGTACTCATAATATACTATGAAATGACCATAAAAATTGCTTATGTACCATGCATTCAGAGCAGAAATTGTATGGTGGGTGTGTGAGAGCCTGTGGCCATTCGAAATCATTAGTGACCGCAGCTTCATGTCATTGATGAAGACAGGCTGGCCTGAGTATTACTTACTGTCTCCTTCAACAGTCTCCTGTGATGTTTGTCTCATTTTCACAAGGACACAGCAATGGATTGCTAGAATGTTGAAAGTTAGTCTTCTACATATTGATAATATGGACAGATTACTCATGGAATGAAGGAATATGAGGGAAGAATTAGTTTTATGACAGATGCCTGGTCATCACCTAACAACCAGACATTCATAGCATTCTCGGTACACCTTGAATACAACAGCACACCCCTAATATTTCCCTTAGATGTTATTGAGGTAGCAAGGGTATGGAGAATGCTTGCCATCGAAGTGCTCATGCTGAATTTTTTGCAGTCACATACAGGCGCTGAGCTTGCCTCAGTGTTTGCAAAGGTTCTGGCAGAGTTTGGGGTGACAGAAAAGGTTAGTTCACTGATTCACAGTGATATTGTAACTCACTGAATGCTAGATGTTGTGTATTACCTGTGATAACGCATCAAACAATGACTTGATGGTCGATGAACTTGAAGATCAAGTTCTCGAGTTTGGTGGCCACTCGACTCATGTGCACTGCTTCCTGCACACTATAAACCTTGTTGCAAAGAGCTTGGTTTGTGAGTTCAATGTACATAAGAAGTGGAGCACTTGGGAACATACCATGTCCCTGGATGAGGATGCAAAGAGGCTGGAGCAGGAGCTCCACATGTTGGCTGATGGAATTGAGCTTTAGGAGCTGGCTACCATTGATGAAAAGAGTCTTGCCAGCAATGATGAGGTTGAAGGGTGGATTGATGAGGTCAAAAGGTTGGATAGGGACGAATGGGAAGAGTTCCACAAGACCATTTGACTGGTGAAACTGGCGCTCGTTAAGGTAAAGCACATGAAGAAAAACAAAAAGGTCTATGTACAATTAACATGTATACTGGCAGCTCCATCGACTGGCCTTCAAAATCATTTGCTCAACCATGAAGTTGCTCCTGGAATGATGATGGATCCTGAAGGAACTTAAGCAAGCAATAATGAACTTGGTGTGAGATGTTACCATGTGCTGGAATTTGACTTTCGATATGTTGGACTATGTGCTGACCCATTGACAGGCCGTGGATGTGATGACCCAACACAGGGGAATGGGTTTGCATGTGTTCGAGCTGACTGATGATGAATGGATCATACTGGAGGAGTTGTGAGACATTCTGAAGGCACATGTATGCTACACGTTCAGAGGGTGGCTGTGAGAATTAATAACTATTGTAGGTCCTCAAGAATGCCACACAGTACTTTTCGCACTTGACTCCCAGCCTGGCACATGTTGTTCTGGCGATGGATTTGATTGATGAGAAACTCACAACATACTCACTTGACCACAAGTACATGCCATCAATTCATGCTGCAGTTTCTCTTGCAAAGCACACACTCAACAGGTACTACCAGCTTATGGACAGCTCCCAGGCCTATCAGGTCACAATGGGTGAGCCAAGGATTTACTTGCATTGTTTTCTTACTGACATTGTCTTGTATTCGACAGTTTTGCACCCCTGTTACAAACTCAATTACTTCCTGAAGGCAAAATGGGAATTGGAATGGATCAATGCTGCCCAAGAGCTGGTCCAGGATGAGTTCCAGCGCAATTACAAGTCCATTGAGATCGTTGAAGAGGTCGTGAACAAGAACAACACCAATGTTCAATTGGTACGTAGCACATCTACCAGGTGTATTCACATTCAAACACTAATTTACTGTATGTCATGGACTCGGATGTGCTACTAGACAAACATGTTTGATAATATTCCAGCACTTGCCCCACCTAACATCAGCAAATCATGAATCTGTTGTACAGTGCTGTACAGAGATTTACAGAAAGTGCTAATTTGTGTTTTTTGGCTTCCAAATTATCCACAGAGGACCACAGTGCATCACAGTGACTGAACAAATGAAATTTGAATTTGATCCTGTAAGGAGCCTGTATAGCTCTGTACATGCTGCATAGATGGGGACCTTACTGTAGCTAAGTCAGAGATTTGCTGATGAAGCCAACTGAGCTCCGAAGAGAACTAGACCACTAATTGTCATCCAAAATCGAGCACATTAGTGACCCATTAGCATGGTGGCACGAGCACTGGAATGCATACCCTTACCTTTCAAGAATGGCCTTAGACTACCTTACCATTCTGGCCACATCAATTGACATTGAATGGTTGTTTAGTCATGGCCAGCTGATTGTCACACACACTTGCTCATGCCTCTCTACTCAGTCAATTTGCTCACTCTTGTGTTTGGGATCATGGAGCACCCTGAACCTTGTCAAGGACGAGGATGTCCTTGCTGTTAGTGTGATGCAAGATGTGAAGAGAGATGAGGAGGCTATGGATGATGGATGGGATTCCATTAAGTTGTAGATAGCTTTACTATCATACCAGTAGTAGTAGGAACCCATTTTTGGCCACAAGCAGATTACCCATGGACCTCCTCAAGATGAGATAACCCATGGGTATGTTGACCCATGCAATACCCTCACATACCCACCATGTATACCCATATCCACATGGTGGGTATGGATATATTGTGGGTATGGGTGTGGGTTAGATGACTGATACCCTGGGGTATACCCATGCAGATGCCTAATCACAGCCTGCATACAGATACTCAATCCTCAAAAACTTGACCCCTTTATTTCTCAAACACAACTTACTCGTTCCAGTTGCATAGCTCAATTCTTGTAAATACAATGGTTCCCCAGCTCCTGTATTATTTACAGTATTTATAGAAATTTTATAACTGTGTTTTTTTTGGCAGTCTGACTAAACCTATAGGGGTGGTAAGACTTATCAGGCCTTCAATTGGACTTATGGGACTTACCTTGTATGGTAGGTTGTTTCCACAGCTCTTGTGTGTACTCTTGCTCACACTGTCAATGTTGTTGAAGCTGTTTAGAAGCCTCAATGTTCAATGTGCTCTTGCTCACACTGTGTCAATGCCATTGAAGCTGTTCAGAAGGGCCTCAATATTCAACTGTGACCTCTTGTACTCATCCAGCAGACAAATCCCACCAAGATAGTAAGTTCTATTCTTGGTTGCATCATGAAGCCATTTTATTTTTAACCCTACAGCCACCATGTCAGTTCCCACTATGTCTGACCCATTCAAATGTGGACATGGATGGCCCAAAGGATCAAAGAATCCACCCAGCACAAAGAATGTTGGCAGGCCATGCAAGAATGGTGAGCCAGCTCAGCTGAGAAATCTCATGGACAAGGGTGAGTTACACAGCCTGTTGAGGCATGTTCATGCTCACGCCATTCCTCTTTCCAGACTTGTCCTCTGTTATGGATTTCTTTCCCTTTTATCCTTCTAATTATGCTCTCGCCCATTCATCTTCTCACATGCGAGAGGGCTTCGCCCTTATGATGTTGACCATGCAAGTAGCCACGTTTACAGACAATCCTCTTGAGATGGATGAATAACCTCTTTTAGGCAGCTCTCTCGTACTGCCTCGTATTCCCCTTCACCCAGATGGTCTGTGCACACCATTACTTAGCTGGTCTGTGCGCTGTTCCAGGTAGTATAAATACTTCGCCTTTGTACCAATAGTTCTGTATCTACAGTAGTTCTACACAATCTATTGCTGGAATCTGGTCATTCCACGAGTGATTAGTCCAAAGGATTAGTCATAGCGAGACCCCTGAGTTTCTAAGTGTCCTCGCACTACACTTGAGTGTGTGCTTCGACTAGGTTCTATGCATTAGCGTAACAAAAGAACTAGATTGTCCAGTTTACTTCTGCTATTCAGCACGAGGTCCCCTCTACCACCATTTCATGGTGAAGAGGAATCCAAGCTCCCTCCCCTGAGCCGGAGCAAGAAGACGTTGAAATTGCAGTACCGCCTCTGACTACCGAATCCACCGACTATCATTACAACGACCCCGACTTCTGGACAAGGAACTCTGCCACTCCCTGCCCCTCCTCTCCAGCCACTCCCATTCAATCTTCGTCCGGATCGCGAACAGACTTTCATCATTTGCAACTGACCATTCCTCCAGTTGCGCCTCCATCACCACGAAGCCCAACTACTGAAGAAAGAGCGGAATCTCCAATAGAATTTCCCATGGACGTCGATGAACACAAGTTAGAGATTAAGGCAGGTCTGCTGGATGATTTCTCCGGTCACCCAGATAATGCGCCACGATGGCTGCTGGCCATGAAGGCCTACTTCCAGATGAATGCCTGCTTCTATAACGATCGAGCCAAGACCCTTACCCTCCTTGCCAAGATGAGCAAATGCCGAGGGAAGGACTTCTCCAAGGGATGGTACCAGAGAATAGGAGATGAAGCAGTGGAAGATAACGCTAAGTCTTTCACCACCGTAACAGAAGGCTTCGTTAAAGCCTTTACCCCATACAATGTCGGAGCCAAGGCTCGAATCGACTTGGGAAGGTTGAGGCAGAATCTCAGGGATCCTGATGGACTGGATGACTACAACCTGGAAAAGCCGAGATCATGGATCAGAAGGTGTTGATCAAGTGGTATATCAACGGCCTAGATAGTAACCTCTCCAACTCCATCCTCATGATGTCCATCATCCCCACCACTATCAATGAATGGATTTAGAAGGCCTCCCAGTTCGCTGGACAGGTGAGGAGGAGAGATGGACTCCAATGCGGAAGGGCTTTCATCCATGCGTCCACTTGGACCCCCTCCCACCAAACTCGCACCACCCCTCACCATGACCCGAACGCCATGGATGTGGATGCTATCCGCCTCACCCTGGTCAAGCGTGCCTGACACATGAAGGACAACCTGTGCTTTATCTGCCACCAGAAGGGATGTTGCACCACTAACCACCCTTGCCCCCCTCGCACCAGCAACCCTCCTTGTAGCAACAATGGACCCCCACATCCCCCTAGGAACCTCCAGAGGATCAGGACCGCCTCCACCGCCCCAGACCCAGTTGCAACTTACGTCGCCAGTCTTGGAGGAAGGAACATCCCTAAAGAGGACATCCTACAAGTGCTTAAAACATGCTACAAGGAACCACAACCAGAGGAAGGAGAAGAGACGGTGGCAACTGCTAGGATAGAAGCGACTAAGGATTTTTGAAACCGAGGGAAGTCTCGATGTCTTCTCCTCCTCTCATTATAGCTCCTGTATTTGTATCAGATTCGCATGCCCAGTCAATCCAAATCCCCCTCTCTCTCTATACGCATGCAGGAATCAAAGGATCACCTTGACAAGGCCCTTTACATCTGCCAATACTTACTAGGCACTTCAGACTACTCTCTGATTTATGATGGATCATCTGGCAAAGGCTTAATCACCTGCACTGACTCTGTTATGGTTTTACCCACAACAATGGTATTCCAACCTGAGACACTACTTTGCAGAAGGTCTGTCTATCCAGTGACCAGTGGGTGTAGAAGAGCTATGAGGACCTCCTAGAGGAACTCAACCACTGACATATTTGAGTTGCCTAGAGTGATAGCGAGGAAGCGAGTATATGAGGAGAGCCATCTTCAAGGAATGAGAGTCTCTCTGAAGATCTCCTGCAGAGCAGAGAACCCAGGATATGAATGAGTAGATTCAAGTTAAAAAGCTGTTTGAGCTCAGCTCAAATACTTATACTAAGTACAGTGGTTTAGGGCTGGTCTAAGGAAATAGCCCAATATAGTAAGAGAACTCTAGGGTAGGCATAATCATGTCAGAGATGCGTCGTGTCATGTAGCATGTGATAGAAGGGAGAAACCAGAACAGGTATAATAGGATCAATGATCAGGTGATCATGGATCAACATGGCAATGCTCAGGTGATGTAGGATCATGAGGCAGTGTGTCAGAAGATCTAGGATCTGAAGGTGAAGTGCCAAGCCCAACCAGGGAGACTTGGATCAGGGAAGATCTAGGGAAACTCCAGGGAAGACCTGGGCCTTGTGTTACATGGAAATGTAATGTCAGGGGGAATATCCAGTCTAGAAGCAAGAGCCCATCCAAGATGTAAGGCCAGGGATTGTCCATTAAGGGGTAGCTGTGAGTCGTGATTGTCAATTACAGTGACTCCAAAAACTATTGCAATAACTAACCCTAATGCAGTGCGCACTGCAAACACCCGTGGGAATTATGCTTAGCCTTGGTGAGGCAAAATATAGTACATACTCCTGGCTACAAATCGACCCTTGGGCCATGTCAAAGTTGCTCAATTCCATCACAACAATTCCCTCACCACTGCCACAGGCACCATTCCTTTCAATATCACACAAAACTACGCCCCTCGCATGGGCTTTGAAGGAAAAGCTAAAGGCATGGGAAAAGAATTCGGCATGGAGATGGGAAAAAGCCATAAAGAAGTAGAAGATGCATTGGAGGAAGCATGAGAAAAGATGAAGAAGCAATCGGACTCCAAAAGATCCAAAGCTCCTGATTACAAGAAAGGACAACAAGTTTGGCTTTCGGCTGAACATCTGAAGCTCCCTTATACAGCAAAGAAGTTAACACAAAAATGGATTGGTCCTTATGAAATCCTAGAAGTTCTTCCTAACGCCATTAAACTCAAATTGCCAAACTCTATTCGCATTCACCCCACCATTAACATTTCACATGTCAAACCATATAGGGCAACCCTTCCAGGTCAACCAGTCTCATGCCCAGACACAATCGAGGTTGACGAAGAAGGAGTAGAGCAATTTGAAATAGACTACATCGTGGCATCCCGTCTCAAAGGCCGCCAGCTTCAGTATCTTGTACACTGGAAAGGTTACGATGAATCCGACAGAACATGGGAATCAGGTGACATCATTAACACTGCCCCTCAGGCAGTTGCCGATTTCCACAAAAAGAATCCCTCAGCCCCTTGGAAACTTTGTGGCCTTACCCTTGGAGACTTCTCTTCTCTTTTCTCCCAATATGAAAACTATACCAAAACTAATTATCACGGGACTCGCCTGGAATTCGAGTCTTAAAGAGGGAGTAGTGTTATGATATACTATATTTTCAAACTTTTTAACTTAGCACATTCACGAATGTACTTTACAAACCTTCAGACTTCGAAGTCACGTGATGTGCACGTGACCATGGGAAACTACACGTGACCTATGGTCTAGACAAACACGCTGCACACACGCCTTATTAATTTCCGCTTCTTTCTTTCCATCATCATTCTTCTTCTCTCACGAACTCTTCTTTCATCTATCCAAATCCAGTAATCTTTTCCATGGATCCTATGGTCCGTGCACCATCCTGTAACATATATAAAGTAGCTGTACTCGACTGGACTCCCCAGTCTAATCCATTTGTCACTTGCGACCTACGTCCTTGTGAGTTGATTAAGGAAGGCCCGCCTCTTATTCTCTATCCTCTGCTTCTTTCTCTCTAGTAAAGTTTGGTGTAGCTCAAGACGAGTCCTGCCAGTGTTCGCTCAAGATCATCTCACAACATGTGATGTGTCAACCTGGTGGAATTCAACATATGACATGTTAGAGTATGCACTAAACCATTGT
The DNA here is from genome assembly GCA_038092575.1 of Boletus subluridellus. NCBI lineage: Eukaryota > Fungi > Basidiomycota > Agaricomycetes > Boletales > Boletaceae > Boletus > Boletus subluridellus. The sequence goes on along the minus strand of JBBPQN010000123.1, from coordinate 14,168 downwards.
GAGGTGGTTGATGGTGTGACCCAGGATCGCACACTGGTGCTGAGAATGTTCGAGCTGGATGACAAGGAATGAGATTTGTTAGAACAGCTGCACGATATGCTGAAGGTGCATACACGTTCCCACTGGCATGTTAGTAACAGCATGGTGAACAACCATACAGATCCTCAAGGATACTACACTATACTTTTCACACTCCACCCCAAATCTTGCAACCATCATTCTGGTGATGGATCTCTTCAGCAAGAAACTCACAACCTATTCACTCAATTGCACATACAGCCCTGCGACACATGCTGCCATTGGTCTCACAAAGCATACCTTAAACAAGTACTACCAGCTTACAGATAGCTCTGAAGTGTACAGGATCGCTATGGGTAAGCACTCTACACTATTGGTACGCAGGATATATACTACTAACATTTACACCTTGTAGTTTTACATCCACAACACAAACTTGTGTACTTCAAAAATGCAAACTGGGAGGAGCTCTGGATCGACACTGCCAAGAAGCTTGTCAGGGGTACATTTGAGCGTTCATACACCATAGAGGGGATTCACCAGGACAACTCGGATGGGGACACTGCTGTAAAGATAATGATAAGGGTGTGAGGGTGAGTTAAGTGCTTGTCCCAAGGGGGTTGTATGATAGGGCTGTGATGAGAAGGGTTAGTACAACTAACCACTGCGATGCTGACAAATCTGGCTGAATCCAGAAGGAGCGTGAAATGAGACTGTAGGATAGTGAAATTCTGGTCAAGGACAAGGACCGGAAATGAATAGAAAGGCCTAGGACGAGGGCCAAATATGAGATGAAAGGCCAAGGACAAGGGTCAAGTGAGATAAGAAGATGATCAGTCAACCCAAGTGGGAGAAAGATATTATTCCAAGTCAAAATACATGGCTTTATAGTTCTGAGGGATCTCTTGGACTTCTTTTTAACTAAAGAAATATCAAAAGGGAATATTAAGTACTCCAGACTCATTGCTAAGCAAGCAAGAACCTCAATAATACTAAAAGAAACAGTCCAGATATGAAATAGACTTGATACAACAAATAGGATAGGTCTTGTGCATGCGGACAAGTGGAAGGGCAGGACTGCATAGGATTGAAGTGGATAGGAGTAGGATATAGGGGAATATCACCCTAAGGACTGTAGAGTCCTTACATCCAAGGGAGACTTTGAACACTGACTGTCCCCAGTCAGTCTGACGACTGTGGGAATGGATGGCTCACAGACCAAGATGATGACAATGGCAATCATGAAGTGGGGGACAACAATGACAGTGTGGTAATCATGATCATGATGTGGGAGACGACAACAACAATGATGATGATGATGACAATGACAGCAATGATGGTGGTTTCTTGTTTGCAATGTTTCCATATTACTAATCCATGGATGCGAGGCAGTGCACATTTGGATGATGACATTTGACTGGAAGAGTTGTTGACATGCTTGAAAGGGAGTAACAGATAAGGATGAATGATTCAGATAATAGTGAGAGGATGGAAATGGCAGCACATTGTCTGTGCCAGTGTATGAATGTCCATGGGACTCGCCAATAACCCTGCATGAATCCTATGTGTATCAGCATGTGTCTGGTGTGGTCTGCTTGAATCCGATGGCCAATGCTTGATGTCCGCAGCATAAGCCTAAGCTCAAGGGAAAAGAAAGAAGAAAGGAAAAATGAAAAATGAAAGGAAAAGAAAAGAAAGGAAACTTGTAAGTACAACAATGTCATGAAATGAAATGAATGAATAAAAGGAGTCTGTGTTGCAAGTGTCTGACTTGACTTGACTTCTTTGTACTTCTTTCCCATCTATACCTGCCTTGGATTGGAATGAGAAGGTACCGGAATGTCTGGAATGAGGAAGAGTGTGAAGTACTAACATGTGCTGTGTCCTATGCACATTCAAAGAGCAGAAAGATATGTAGCAAGCTTGAGGACACGAAAAGTGAGCAAGTAAACTATACTAGAGCTGTTTCTTTTCTTTTTGTGATGGTTTGTTTTTCGATGGATAGATGATGGGCACCAGTACTAAACCCAGGATGAAATGTAGGCCACCGGACAAAAACCAGGATGAGACCAATATATATCATAGCATTTTTCAGGTAGAATGAATAAGTGATCTGAGGGTAGTGTCAAAATGCTTGAATGAATAGGAATTAGGGTTGAAATTGTCAATGAAGATCAATTGCACAAATAGAAATCAAAACGAAAAAAAATGCAAAAATTTTAACTGAGGGAGTCCTTGGGGACTCCTCTCCTCTGAGGGGGACTTTGACTGATGACCTCCTGGTCATTGAAACAGTGCCGTACAGCCTGAGAGGGTCAGACAGTGCCCTAAAGATGGGTGAAGGATCTAAAAGGAGTGGATTCCCAGATTGAAGGAGATATGCCCTTGAATGGGTAGGGCAAAAATGGGAGGTGAGTGAAGCATGGCGGCTAACAAACGAATGAAAGAGGACAGCGATGAGCAAGCAGATAGGGAAGTGAATAGTTCGACAAGTGCAGAATGAAAAGAGCATTGAACCAGTGGTGATGTGGAATGAATGGATAGTGATGACAATTTTGAATGTGAAGATGACGGAAGTGGTGAAATGGATAGTGAAAGTGATGGACTTGAAGAAGGTCGAACAAAGAAAGCAGACAATGATTTAAATGTTTTGGAAGACAACAACAACTGAATGGGAGAAGTGGATAAAAAGGTGGCAGGCAAAGAGGATGGCCTGAGTAAGTCAAATGGGGAAAACGATGGAGGAGCCTGAGAAGATGGCAGGAGCAGTGAGGTGGATAGTGGGGTGGATAGATGAATGGGTAGTCTTAAAGATATTATACTAGAAGAGGGCAAGACCAACAGAATGAATGAGGTGAAGGAGCATGAACATGATTGAGTAGACAGCAGGGATGAAGCCAATGAAACAGCTAGTGATATGAATTGGGGAGGAGATGTGATGCCAATGCTGGCAACATTGTCTAAAACGTTTTGTGACAGCTCAAGACAGTCGGTGGTACAACTGGAAGGATCTGGATGTCCCTGAATGTCTGATGTGGCAATGTTACAGCTCACACAGAGCATGGATGAGTTGGTGACTGTTGGTGATGTTAAAGAGTCAGCACAAATGACTTCAAAAAACTGCAGTGAAGGTGACAAAGACTCATGTGGTCCTGAAAACAAGGAGGGCGAAATGTGTAGATCTGAAGATGAAAGAGATGAAGGATGAGAAAATAACAAGGACAACAAAGTGAATAACAGAATAGATAGTCCTATGAATAATGGACCAGAGGGAGGCGAACATGATAAAAAAGGTTGATCGACTAAAAGAAACGAAACGGGTAATGGGAGGGATGACAGAGTGGAAAATGGTGATATGGGCGGGACTCAAGCATTCAAAATGGGTGGAGGTGGAGGTGACAGAAGAGATGGAAATGGAATAGGTGAAACGGTCAGAGATGAGTATGGCTCGAAAGACAGTGAGTGTGAAGCATGTGAAACAGATGAAGTGGACAAAAACATATGGGGTGTGGAAGATGGCAGCTCATGTAAAGTAATGGAAGGAGCACAAAGTTTGGGATGGAATGGACGTGAAGAAGTGAGTGAGGGTGAGAAAAGAAAAGTAGTGTCAATGCCGGCAATGTCATCCAAAATGTCAAAATGATATGTAGTATGATTGAGGGGGTCTGGGTCATCCAGAACGTCTCATGTAGGAATGTCGTGCATGTCCATATGTGGTGCAGAGGACTTGGTGACTACTAGAGATGACAAAAGGTCAGCACAAATGACATTGGAGGGAATGATACTCTGTGGTGACAAAGGGGTGGGAAGTGGTCCAGTTGATTCCAAAACATCTGAAAAGTTGATCCTGTTGAATGTCTGCCATTCTGGACAGAGCACTGCTGAGTCATCTATTCTGACAGATAATGGAAGGTTAGCATCAACTACCTCAAACAGAATGTCACTGGATGGTTCAAAGAGTGATAGGATGACTTTTGAATCATCGTCAACATTCTCATTCTTGACTGTGGGACTTTGCTGCCAATCTGTATGTGGCGTGGAGGGCTTGACAAGTGATGTGATGGAAACATCCTGCACTTCAGGATGTGCCACAACGAACATGATAGATGGCACAAAAGCAAGAGGGTCGGTGTAGACGACTGCAGGGGAAATGATACTAGATGGAGGCGAAGGTGTAGGAATTGGTGGAGACAGTCCTGGAACATAAAGCAGGTAGTCATGATCGCATCCCAGGTACCAGCACTGGACCTCAGCTACAAACACTGACCAATCCGGTTGCGATGTGGACACTTGGGACAATGTCTCCCATAGTTTGGCTTCCTCTTGATCTATGTACCAAATGGCTGTTCAGATTTTTTGTTTGTCAGTAAGTTTGTTATATGTTCCTAGAAAGTCAACATGTTCTAGAAAAGAGGGTAGCTGTGTCAAAATCTTCCCATTGAACTTAGGAGTGTCAGTGGTGCCTCAACGAGGAAGCTGAAGGAGATAGTAGGGGAGTGGCATGGGCGATAATGACAAGGATGATGGCAGTAATGAATGTTGTGAAGTGTGCTGTGAATGAGATTGATGGAGGTGGAGATGATATGTGCATGAACATTGGGACTACGAGTTTGGATGGTGATGACGAATTTCCAACTATGAGTTGGGCGATTAGGACAAAAGCACCGTGAGAGACAACAGTGATGAAAGGAAGGAGGTGGGATACGAGGTGGAATGGCAAGGACGAAAGCTATTGAAGCTACGAATGAAGATGATGATGACGGCTACAATCGCTGGGACTATGAGTCTCCATGATGAGGGTGCAAGCTATGGAGGCGATGAGAGATGAGATAGGATGATAAGGTTGATAGCAATGGCGGTCATAAGGATGAGGATGATGGTGTTGAAGGGAGCAGTGGTGAGATAAAGAAAATGAGTCCTGAGTTTGGGCTGGATCAACTCAGATGAGGACCATGGGAATGATCTCCAAGGTTGTGAAGCATGCATGAGGCCACAACCACAACAAAAGCAACAATGTCAAATGTGAGATGTGAGGGACCATTGAGGGGATGAGCACAAAGGGTCAAACAATGAGATATGGCAATGATGGGAGGGTGCATGCATGAAGGCTGGGACTACAAGTTGAAATGACAGTCTCCAAGGTGATGTGTGCATGAAGGTTGGGACCACCAGTCCCAATGACGATAACAAAAAAAGGAAAGTCCCTCCTCCAACTACAAGCTGGAAGTGGAACGACGAGAACCCAAGCGATAGATGTGGCGATGAGGATGAAGGCAATTGACCAGGTGATGGGAGATCTGATCGATCTGATTGAGACTGATCTGCTGATGCATATGAAGGGCAGTGGCAGATACTTTGGTCTTGAGGTAGGAACTATTGTTGATAGTGTTTTGATGACTTCTTTTGAGGGAATTGAAGGCAGAAAATATTTTTGAGAGAGAAGAAGTGGCGTGAAAAGCCAGCACTAGTGGAGGTCAATGAGGTGAGTGTTGCTGTGGTGTAAGTCGACATCCTTCTCAAAAACCCTGTAAAAACCCCCTCGCGGTGGGCTCCAGTTGTAAAGATAATAATAAGGGTGTGAGGGCAAGTTAAGTGCTCATCCCAAGGGGGTTGTATGGTAGGGCTGTGATGAGAAGGGTTAGTACAACTAACCACTGCAATGCTGACAAATCTGGCTGAATCCAGAAGGAGCGTGAGATGAGACTGTAGGATAGTGAAATTCTGGTCAAGGACAAGGACCGGAAATGAATAGAAAGGCCTAGGACGAGGGCCAAATATGAGATGAAAGGCCAAGGACAAGGGCCAAGTGAGACAAGAAGGTGATCAGTCAACCCAAGTGGCAGAAAGATATTATTCCAAGTCAAAATACATGGCTTTATAGTTCTGAGGGATCCTTGGACTTCTTTTTAACTAAAGAAATATCAAAAGGGAATATTAAGTACTCCAGACTCATTGCTAAGCAAGCAAGAACCTCAATAATACTAAAAGAAACAGTCCAGATATGAAATAGACTTGATACAACAAATAGGATAGGTCTTGTGCGTGTGGACAAGTGGAAGGGCAGGACTGCATAGGATTGAAGTGGATAGGAGTAGGATATAGGGGAATATCACCCTAAGGACTGTAGAGTCCTTACACCACCACCGAGGCAGCAAAGGTGCACAATCATGATCATTACCAATATCACTGTTGGTGTGCTGTTAATGCACGCATTGGCAGGGTAATATATTTGATGCCATGGCAGCCTTGGCCCTGTCCAATTCATTTGAACTAGGTGACGGGCTCAACCGCTACCTCTGCACTGATGTAGAGCATGTCACTAACCCTTTGGCATGGTGGTACGAGCAGTGTGCTATCTACCCATGCCTGTCATGCATGGCATTGGACTATCTAACTATCCCTGGTAAGTGTTGCACCTACTGTTGTTGCAATCCCCACTCACTTTTAATGCTTTCAGCTACATCTATCAATGTGGAATGACTTTTTAGCCATGGTCACCTCATTGTCATGCACACATGTTCGCAGCTTTTGGCTCAGACTACCCATGCGCTGCTATGCTTAGGAGCTTGGAGCATTCTCAACCTTATCAAGACAGAAGATGTATTTGCTATGGCTGCCCTTAAGGATGTGGAGGGTGATGATGTCACTTTAGATAATGGTTGGGACGCTATCATTATACCTTAGGCTACACATTTGTTTTGTACAGTCTGACGGATCTGAGTCTATGCCATACCCATGGGTGTTACCCATCATGGGTCTGGTCCTGGGTCTGATGTGCATGACCCACAGCAGATACCCATACCCACAGCCATGGGTACATACCCATCGTGGGTATGGGTATGGGTCAGACCACTGATACCCTGGGGTATACCCATGCATTTGCCTAACAACACCAAGGACCAGACAGACTGTCACAAAGACAGAGGGTCGAAGAAGACAAGGAGGAGGAAGGAGAAAGCGAGGTAGAAGAATGGTTGGATGAGGTACTGGAACAGGGCATGGATATGATGGATGGAAGAGGAAGCGGGATGCATGGGAGAGGCAAGGACATGACAATGAACCATAACCATCACTCTATCATAGCGAGTCACAATCTCAACTATCATGTGCACAACAACACCAGCAGTAGGTACAATACAAATAACAAAGCCAATAGACAAACAAACAACAACAAAAAGAAAAAGAAAAATACAGCTGAATAGACTGATGGTGGAGGAGGACAGACAGTCAACAAAGCAGGGATCGATGCAAGGGACAAGGACGGAGCAGTGAGGGAGGATAGACGATCAGATGAAGAAAATGGGATGGAGGAAAGAGGTGAGGTGTTGGAAGAGGTGCTGGGATGCAGAGTTTGGGTTGCAGAAAGGTTATGGGATGAGAGAGTCAAATTTCAGAAGTGTGAGGGAGAAGGATGGGCGATCATGCTGTTGGCAAGCAAGATGAACAATGACCTGGCCTTACCAGTAACTGACAAGACAAAGCAGCATGATGATGAGTGTTATGATATACAGTACAATATTTTCAAACTTTTTTTAACTTAGTGCTACAACATGCATATTTACATCCTTCAAACTTCAAAGTCACGTGATGTGCATGTGACCATGGGAAACTACATGTGACCAATGGTCTAGACAAACACACTGCACACACGCCTTATTAATTTCTACTTCTTTCTTCCCATCATCATTCCTCTTCTCTCATGAACACTTCTTTCATCTTTCTATAACCAGTAGTCTTTCCCATGGACCCTATGGTCTGTGTACACACCTATAACATATATAAAGTAGCTGTACTCAACTGGACTCCCCAGGCTAATCCATTTGTTTGCTGCAACCTACGTCCTTGCAGCTGAATTAAGGAAGACATCTATCTTCACTGTTACCTCTTCTCTTCTCTAAACCGCTGTGGTAGTTTGGTGTAGCTTGTCAAGTCCTGCCAGTGTTTGTTCAAGCCTTCTCACAACACTTGGATTAGACTATATACACTCCCCAGACTCTTGGGCTAAGGAGTACCCACTGGTGTTTTCCAGTTTTCTTTTCTTTACGTTCACCACTTTAGAATGTGGGGCAGTACCCCAAGCTTTTGTCTCGTTACAATAGAACCTTCTCAGTCCCTCCTTTGAGGTGATACCACACAAGGGTCATACCTTGTTTGTGAAGAGTGATATGGGAACCACTGTCATCATGCAGCCCATAGCTGAGCTTATATCGCCGTGTTCATCCCTCAAGTCCTTGAGGAGGTAGAGTGTCAGTTTCTAGCTTTTACATTAGTATATGTGTAGCTTTGTTCCTGGGCTTTGTGGACCCCAGAGAACCCATTATGAGACCTTATGGAGAAGAAGGTATTACCTCTGGTTGAAAGTTTACTTTTTCAGATCTTCTGTTTGCCACATTCCTCAAGCTTGGTTGTAAGATACCTTGCAGTAAGGATTAAACTGGCTTGTGTTTGCACAAACCGAATAGTGCAACAACCCCAACCGGTTCAAACCCCTACTGCTCCAGTAATTCCTCCTCCTCCTCCTTCAAAGAAACCTATCCCTTACTTCGAAAGAACCTCTGAAGCACAATGTTAGGGGCTGAATGTACAGATATATCCAACAGTACCTACTGGGCACATGTGATTCTAATATCACATGTGCTGTGTCTAGTATATATAAAATTTCGCCTAGTTACTTGTAGGGCATCCTACTTTTGTCTTTACACATCATCTAGTGAATACCATTTGGTATCGTTCACTTGTGTGATTTTAAGGCATAGGATCCATCATCCCCTTACAACTTTTTTGAACGTTCAAGTTCAAAGTATTCACTATGAGTCGAATGGTAACTCGCAGTAGTGCAAAAATGGCGGCGATGAAGCCTCCCAGTGGTGGGGATAATCTCCCACCTGATGACAATAGTTGTCAGCCACCGAAAAAGACCGCTGAGACTTGTAAAGAGTCAAAGAAGGTGAAAAAAGGAGTGCAAGCCCCTCAGGTTGAGACCACCCAGTCAGAAGCTGGGACATCTATGCCCAGAGAACTAAACATCTCCCAAACAATGAGTAGTGCTGAGAGGAGTATGGAGAGGATTGCTGAAGCCATCAACGACTTGATGAGTCCATTGACTCCTCAGAACACCAAGTATAATAACTCAAGAGTCCATAATGACCCATTTTCTCCCTTGAGGATGGAAAGTCCTCTCGTGCAGGTTTATACTGAAGGTGTAGTGCCTTCGATTAGGGAACCGCTCGGGGAGGAAGTTCCTGTTGACCCTCATTTGGCCCTAGTGGCCATAAACAAGTTTCTGGATGGAGTCCAGCACCAATGGTTGGAATATGGACATGGTGCAGAAGGGTTCCATAATCATGGAATAAACCCTGGGTTGCATCAAGCAATGACAATCGAGCAGTTGAAGCAAGCACTTGCTGCAGAGGGTGTTGAAGGACCAGCTAGCAGAGCTAGTAGTCCAGATGCAACAGCATCGATTAAAGTCAAGGAACAATCGTCCCAGGTGTTATTTAGCACCCCGTTACGGAGGGAAAACCCTCCAGGGAAAGGTCGTACTGTGCCTATTGGTGCAGAAGATAATCAGGGTGGTCTCGCCCCTAACATGCCTAATCATCCTGCATACCTGTCCAGACGTAGTTCGGATATAATCCGACACATGTTTAGAAGGCAGAGAGGAACGGCAATTCTCCATCAGATGGCACGAGATCGCGCTGTTGCCACAGGCAATGAAGCAGTGCCCCTCAGTGAACCAGGAGATCCTGGAGGAAGTAGCAATGACGATGAAAATGAGGATGAAATGTGTCCAAGAGGGAATGGAGGATGAGGTCCTCCTGGGCCTAGAAATGGAGGAAACAATCCTCCTCATCCTCCTCCTCCTCCTGGGGGCAGATGCCCTGGAGGAGGGGGTCCTCCTAGGAGAGGCCCCCTGGATGGAGGGCCTCCTGATGACCCAGATGGCGACAACGATATGTTCAACAAGGATGACGAGGATGAGGATCGTGATGAAAATCATATCCTCGGTGGGAGTAGACCCCACAAAAATCAGCCTTGTCGCCAATACCTGAGGGGATTTACCCCAGGTAACACAAGATACATGGATTCCATGCAACAACAATATGCACAGTGTATCTGGGAACAAGTCAGACAACCGACTGGTCCTGTAGGACCTGAAGTAAAGGCGATGAATCTGCCAAAGCCAGGAAAATACAGTGGCCAGGATGACCTGGAAAAGTTCAACGACTGGCTAAGCCAGTTATTAAAGTACTTCCATACGTTTAAGGTCACTGGACCAGATCGTGATGATGATCGAGTCCTGTATATAGGATTGTACTTGGAGGCATTAGCCTCCCAATGATATGACCAAGAGGTCGACTCGCCAGACCAACAGGTCCCGTTCTGGTCCTTCGAGGACATGATCTGTGGACTATTCAAACGATTCGTCCATGAGGCGTCAGCACAGAACACTGCAGATCAATACGATCGTACAAGATTCACTCCTGATAAAGGAGCGCTCACATACTATAATGACCTAAAACGTTGTGCACACTGAATGGTGCAGCCCCCCGACAATTACTCGTTTAGGAGGAAATTCCTCTGTGGATTACCCCACTCAATCATTCGAAGTATATTCAAAGCTCACGGAATATCTGCTGAGCATTTGACTATCGAGGAAATCCTCGAAGAAGTGTGGAGAATGGAGACTGCACAGAAAGCAATAAATATGCATATGAGAACGAGCCACACCAGCTCCAGAGGGAAACCCTCCCAGGAATGAAGTGGTTCGCACCCACATGATAAGAAGAGTTTGCAGAACTCCTTGACCCAAGAAGGCCCTAAGTATTTCAAAAGAGGAAATACAAAATTCTTTCCTAAAAACGAAGGGAAAGGTGGGACCGCCCACCAGCAAAAGAGTCATCAGACCCATATGCATGAAAAGACAAATAATAATCATTCCTTCCGGGGATAACGTGCTATAAATGTGGCCATGAAGGCCACTATTCAAACAACTGTCCCTCAGGTTTACTTTGTAAAGAGGGACTGAGTACAGCGGTTAAACCACGATTATTTGCAGCTGAGCTACAAGAAGAGGGAATAGAGCAGGGACACTCTTGCGATATGGAAAGGTCAGCCGAAGCTGACCAATTAGAACCAGTAAACGAAGAGCCTTCGGCTCCACAAGAAGTCCTAGATGAGATCAAAGAAAATCTCGATGATGTTGAAAACGTTGAGGATGAACCTTTCGGATACTATGAAGAATGTTCCAAAATAGGTGACAATGATGAACCAGTCGCCTACTTTGGCGCAATACACCATGAGAAAGAGTCCTCTGAGGACGATAATATTGTCCAATGTTCGATGTTGAACATCGAACAGGATTCGGGAGAAAATAGCAGACAAGGTACCGCTAGCATAGAATCTGAGATCCCAACTTTGGACAACTGGGAATGGTCGTCATTATATGGGGCGACACATGCACAGGTGTGCGAAGAATGTCACCTCCATATGTATCACATAGCTGAGGGGCTACAGAATCCTAATTCCTCAATCAGAGAGGCGCTAGCAGCGCTGCAAGAATTCACAGAACAAGAATTTCGTCAAGGAGTAGATGAGGGGAATTGAGCAATGCTCGAACCCTCCTGGCAAACAGATGATTGTCTACAAATGGCACTATGTATGATGGCTGATCGCATCCAGTGCCTAGACAAATGCCATCTAGATATCTTATGCCGTGCTATGTTGGTGCTGCACAATGTGTGGCAATCTGACTGTAAGGAAATGGTAGAGTATATTCTACAAGGTATCGTCGACCGAAGTCGCAAATGTATCAAAGATACTGAGGGTGTTTACACCCGGAACAAGGAAGTATTAGTAGATACTCCTCAAGGAAAGGTATGGATCAAAAAGAATGGAACTATACAGTTCCGTCCACTTGTTGAGGAAGTACGTAATGCTTCACTCAGAATATCCGGTGAGGATATGGACTTGGATGACGAATCCACATCCCTGAATGTAGAGAATGGCTCTACAGAAGAAGGACAGTTCTGGAACTGGTCCTCCCTCTATGGTGTGATCCATAAAGGCAGAAGTTGCACTGAATGCAACAATAGGATAGAACATATATCCAAAGCCGCAATTGACAGTGATCATAGACTTCATGTAGCATTACGCTACCCATCCGAATTCGCAACTCGTGAATACCACAGAGGATGGGATGACTGCAATCGAGCGCAGATGGAGGGACATGGTCTAAACATAGACCGCACTCGAAGTGCATTGGGAACACTTGCAGATCAAATACGGATATTAGTGGAACACCGAAAAAGTGTAGCAGATGATCTGCAAGAAGTGACATCCTCCCTAAGAGAAAGGAGGGAAAACCCTCCGTCTGTAGAATAGACCAGCGCCAGCCTCGATGTAATCAAATGCGATGTCCAAGATATGCATCTCCGAAATGTCAGAATATATTCTGACGATATAGTAGTGGAAACTCCACACAGAATCATGATGATTGGAAGGAGCGATGCCTCCGACCCTCAGGTCGTTCAAATGGCAGCAGTCAACATTGCAGCCCAGAACAACTCTGAAAATATTAACTTGGAATGCACATTCCGGTATGCAATGCATACGAAGGTCTTACCTGGACAAAAGGTACAGACATGCCTGCATGTCAAACCGGAGATGCGCATGTGTGCAACGATTGAAACCACAATCAATGGATGCAAAGCATACACGATGGTAGATACCAGAAGTACTGGTAACTTTATAAGCCCAGCATTTGTGAAAGTTGCAGATCTGAGGGTATTCGCCCTTGAGCAGCAACTTACACTGCAACTTGGATGCATAGGCAGCCAATCAAAGATCTCTCATGGTGGTATGTCCACTTTGACTGTAGGAAACTACAGTAGCGAGGTGTACCTCGATGTAGCAAATATAGATCGTTATGATTGTATATTAGGGATTCCCTATTTGCGTCAAAATGATGCAATTCTAGACTTCGGAACAAAGTCAATTATGATTAGCAACATAAAGGTCGCCTTGCTTGATGAATCAGTAGCATTAAATGCTACAGGCCCTAGTCCTCGCCCTGAAAGGGCAGGGCCGGGAAGGCCGGCTCACTGACTCTCAAGCCCTGCGAAGCCATTATGGCTTTGTGAGGGCTCTAAGAGGGGAGAGGGATTGGGGACAAAAACAATAAAAGAGCAAGGCCCACGACTTGTGGTAATAAAAACAAAAAGATCATTAAAAAATGAGGACATACCTCAGTTACAGAGCCAATGGCTCCAAAAGTATTGACATATACTTGGAGGGGTAGTTCCAAAACTCCCCCTGCCTCGAGAGGTCAATCATCAAATACCGATGATTGATGAAGAGAAACATTACTCCTACCATCTACCCTGTTGCTCAGACACTCTGAAGCAACAATTGTTGGATAAAATCCGACTATACACAGACACGGAATGGTGGATCATGAAGAGTGTTCCACAAGCCGCTCCAATGCTATGCATCCCAAAGAAAAATGGAAAATTGCAAACAGTCATTGACTGTTGCAAGAGAAACAATAATACGATCAAGGACATTACACCGTTCCCTGATCAAGACCAGATCTGAATGGATGTGGCCAGAGCGAAGTATCGCTCGAAAATTGACCTGTTGAATGCATATGAGCAGGTCAGGATCAAGCCAAAGGATGTCTGGAAGATGGCCTTCTCAACAATCTATGGCACATTTGTGAGCCAAGTCATGCAAATGGGAGATTGTAATGCTCCCGCGACGTTTCAATGTCTGATGACTGTGATATTTAGAGATCACATCGGACATTTCATATACGTCTATCTTGACAATATATTCATCTATAGCAACACATTGGAGGATCATGAAAAACACCTCCATATAGTGTTTGACCTTCTAGAGAAGGCCGAATTCTATCTTGAAAGCGAGAAGTGCAAGCTATACGCCAACAGGTTAGACTGTCTAGGTCACATAATTGACTGCAAGGGCGTACACACCGACAGAGACAAAATGTCTCGCATTCAAGACTGGAGGACTGTTAAGGTCGGGCAAACTCCGAGGGGAGAACGAACTCCGGAGCGCCGGAGTTGTCTATACGGACGGGACTTGGCTTCACCGTATGTGGTGCGCCCTTGCTAGGAGTCCTGTTGTCC
>JBBPQN010000122.1:0-26236 GCA_038092575.1 Boletus subluridellus | reverse complement strand
TTTATACCTAAAAAAGATGGAAAAAAGAGACTTGTTATGGACTATCATTATTTAAATGAAGGCACTATAAAGAACGCCTATCCTCTTCCCCTTATTTCCACGTTGATTGATCGCCTTAAGGGCACAGATATGTTCATGGCCCTTGATCTTTGATGGGGTTACAACAACGTGCGAATTAAGGAAGGAGACGAGTGGAAGGGAGCCTCGTTACTCCCATAGGCGCATATGAACCAACTGTCATGTATTTCAGGATGACTAACTCACCCCCCACTTTTCAGCAAATGATGAATGATATATTTAATGACATGTATGCCGTACTCATTATCTACATCGATGACTGTATGATATTTACCAAAGGCAAGACTAAGGAAGAGCACGAAGAAATAGTAAAGGAGGTGCTTTCCCGTCTTCGCCAAAACAATCTTTATGTAAAACCAGAAAAATGTAGCTTCTCGAAGGACAAAGTGGACTTTCTCGGTATGGTAGTATCTAAAGAGAGAGTAGAAATGCAGGAAAAGAAGGTGTCTGGGGTATTGGACTGGCCGGTTCCCACATGTCTCAAACAACTGCAAGGCTTCCTCAGACTTTGTAATTATTATCGATGATTCATAGAAGGCTTCGCAGACATCACACGCCCATTGAACGATCTAACCAAAAAGGACGTTCTGTTCAAATGGGAACCGAAGCACCAAATTGCATTTGATTCTTTAAAAGCCAAATTTAAAGAATCACCCCTGTTGGCTTATCCTGATCGAGACAAAGAAATGCATCTTGAAATGGATGCTTCAGATATTGCCACAGGGGCAGTCCTGTCGGTAAAATGTGATGATGGTCTCTGAAGACCCTGTGCCTTCATCTCCCACTCCTTTGATAGCGCCAAGCGCAACTACCCTATTTATGATAAGGAACTCTTGGCAGTCATTTGAGCTTTAGAAGAATGGTGACACTACCTAATTGGTAGGGAAGGTTTTGAGATCTGGACAGATCACAAAAATCTTGAATATTGGAAAAAACCCCAAACCTTATCCGGTCGTCAAGCTCATTGGCATGCCCTCCTCCAGGAGTTCAATTATGTCTTTATTTATAAACCTGGTACATCAAATGGTCAAGCAGACGCCTTGTCTCGCAGACCGGACCATGGTGATGCTGTCACAGATCACAACCAGAACATTACCGTTTCACCCCCCTCTCTTTTTATTAACAACGTCAAACTTTCTTCTTCCTTCTACAATAAAATCATAAAAGAATCAGAAAAAATATAAGAAGAATCCTTTAACGAATATACGTACGATTACGATAACTATATTTTCAAAAACAACAAAAACAAAGTCTTTGTTCCTGAACCTTTACGTACAGAACTTCTTACTATTTGTCATGATTCCCCTATCGGCGGACACTCCGAACAAGCTCGTACTTCTCATCTTCTTACTTGCCATTTCTCATGGCCTGGTGTCACAAAAGACATTAAAAATTATGTAGATAGCTGCCAAGTGTGCACCCAAACAAAGGGAAAATCAAAGGCACCGGCAGGAAAACTCCTTCCTTTACCCGCTTCTAAATGACCCTGGGAAGATTTATCTGTCGATTTCATTATGGGTTTACCCACTTCCCACGGTTATACTGCCATTTGTGTCGTCATTGATCGATTTTCCAAAGAAGTTGTTTTTATCCCCACTTATGATACAGTTTCATCAAAGGACTTAGCCGTTATCTTCAGAGACAATATTTGGTGTATCCACGGACTTCCTTCTACGATCGTTTCCGATCGAGGTCCCCAGTTCATTTCGGACTTTACTTCCGAATTATGTAATCTTCTCTCCATCTCCCAGAAAATCTCCACTGCCTACCACCCCCAAACAGATGGACAAACAGAGCGTATTAATAGAGAACTCGAACAATATCTCCGCTCTTACGTAGCTAAGCGATAGACCAAATGGGCCGATTGGCTCAAAGTTGCTCAATTCCATCACAACAATTCCCTCACTACCACCACCAGTACTATTCCTTTCAACATCACACGTAATTACGCCCCTTGCATGGGATTTGAAGGAAAAGCTAAAGGCATGGGAAAAGAATTTGGCATGGAAATGGGAAAAAGTCACAAGGAAGTAGAAGATGCATTGAAGGAAGCACAAGAAAGGATGAAGAAACAATCGGAGTCTAAACGCTCTGAAGCTCCTGATTATGAGAAAGGACAACAAGTTTGGCTTTCGGCTGAACATTTGAAGCTCCCCTATACGGCAAAGAAGTTGACACAAAAATGGATCGGTCCTTACGAAATCCTAGAAGTCCTTCCAAACGCCGTCAAACTCAAACTGCCAAACTCTATCCATATCCACCCCACTGTTAACATCTCACGCGTTAAACCATATCGGGCAACCCTTCCAGGTCAACCAGTTTCACGCCCTGACGCAATAGAAGTTGATGAAGAAGGAGTAGAACAATTTGAGATTGACTACATTGCGGCATCTCGTCTCAAAGGCCGCCAGCTTCAATATCTCGTACATTGGAAAGGTTATGACGAATCCGACAGGACATGGGAATCAGGTGACATTATCAATACCGCCCCTCAGGCAGTCACCGATTTCCATAAAAAGAACCCCTCAGCTCCTCAGAAACTTCGTGGCCTCACCATCGGAGATTTCTCTTCACTCTTTACTCATTATGAAAACTTTACTGAAACTAATTATCACAGGACTTGCCTGGAATTCAAGTCTTAAAGAGGGAGTAGTGTTATGATATACTATATTTTCAAACATTTTTTAACTTAGCGCACTCGTGTGATACTTTACATCCTTCAGACTTCGAAGTCATGTGATGTGCACATGACCGTGGGAAAATACACGTGACCTATGGTCTAGACAAACACGCTGCACACATGCCTTATTAATTTCCGCTTCTCCTTCCCATCATCATTCTTCTTCTCTCACGAACTCTTCTTTCATCAATCTATATCCAGTAGTCTTTCCCATGGACCCTATGGTCCGTGCACCATTCTGTAACATATATAAAGTAGCTGTACTCGACTGGACTCCCCAGTCTAATCCATTTGTCACTTGCGACCTACGTCCTTGCAAGTTGATTAAGGAAGGCTCTGCCTCTTATCCTCTTACCTCTGCTTTCTCTTTCATTGATTGGTTTGGTGTAGCCCCAGTAGAGTCTCGCCAGTGTTCACTCAAGTCATCTCACAACATGTGGCAGTTGAGGCACAGTAAAAGGTACAATTGATAACATAGGATGAATATCCTCTCTCTCAGGGAATGAAGATGGAACTGGGTGGTTGGAGAGAAAAGGTGGGGGGTAGTCATTTCTTGTTTACCATGATGATAATCAGTGTGTTCATCTGTTAGAGGAAATGCTATTTTCTTCTTCTCCTGCTGTTCTGGGAAAGAGATCTCAGCCAACATTCAGGATGAATGGCTGCTTAGTCATGTCTTGTGCTGAAGAGCAGAGGTGGTAGGGATATTCTAGTCCTTTTGTTATGTATATTGTATTGAATCTAGTTGTAGCACACATTTAGTTGTATAATGCAAAGACCCATACTTGTCAAAGGTGTGTGCTGGGTAAAAGTCAAATTGGTTATATTCCAGTGTTTCCTTCAAGGAGACAACAGTAAATTGATCTCTCTGGGAATGGTCAATGATGCACAGATGGCATAAGTTTATTCTTATTCTATAGTAGCTTGTTCTTAATCATCTATATCACTGTAGACATTGTTCCCTGACATGAAAATGATGAGTATAAACTCTATGCTCAACCAAGCAACTTGCTGCCTGTGGCCTTGGATTGCTATGTAACACTATGGAGATGTACAAGGTCAATGTCAAAAGGATTGGCAATATTCAGGCTCCATGTGAGACTGCAATATTTCCTACCAACTGGCCAATGTTTTTCTGAGCATGCATGATTCAATGTATCAAACTGCCTTCTTGTGTTATGTATCACTCATGGTGGTGTGAGAAATACAAGACAGCGAAGAGATGAAAGATTGACAATTTGCCTTCTGTGGACTTGCATTTGAGGTGACATCATATATCAGAACATGATATTGAATGTATGGAAAGAGTACATCAGTGCAGTTTAAACCAAGCACAGACTGTATTGCTCACACTTACACAAACATTCCTGCTGCCCCTGCTCCCCATCCCTCCAACCATGGAGCCATCCATGAGGGTATTAATGGTTTGTCCACCTCCCCATCTCCCACTCCCATCCCCATTCCACCTCCCTCCTCCAGCACCAACACCAATAGGGCCACACCTCCTGTGAGGGCTCACTCCAAGTCCCTCAAGTCATTTTGGACCAGTGTCAAGGGGACACCAGTCCCTCCAATGCCAGCAGCCACTCTTTCCGCTCTTAGGAGAGTCCACCACACCCGCCTCTCACAGGAGGAATGACAATGACTCAGACTCAGCACCACAGTCCTTGTTCCATTGGGCCCACCAGTGGGTCCAAGAAATCAACAAGGAAACATGGCCTGTTCCCACTCTCCCTGTTGCATCCCCATCCCAGGGCCCCTTGCCATCGTCATCCCCACTCACCCCATCTCCTTTGCCCTCTCCACCATTGGTCGCCAACCCACCTCTCCACCAATGGCCCAATCCCCTCCCTGGCCTCATGTTCCTTCCCACCATCATCCCCAGTGCTTCGAATGCCACAGCACTGACCACTTCTGGGTCAACTGTCTGCAGTACATCTGCCCATACTGCTACACCACCACCCCTGAACACATCCAGGCTCGATGCCCTCATCAAGTCTGTTCTCTCTGTGGAGAGGTTGGACACATCACCAACAACTGTGTCTTCTGTGACAACAAGTGGGTCAACTGGGACCATAACCCCACCAACTATGAGATCAGTGAGGGAGACTGATCTGGAGGGGACTGAGGAGGCAGAAGAATGGACTCAGCTGGAACTGGAGAATATTGAGAAAGAGTTGGAGTCTCTTCCATATGAAGGGGGTAATGTTATGGATTTCTTCCCTTTTTATCCTTCTAACTATGCTCTCACCCATTTCTTTTCTCATACACGAGAGGGCTTTGTCCTTATGGCATTGACCATGCAATATGCTACTTTTACAGGTGATTTGCTTCATATGGATGAATAGCCTCTTCTAGGTAATTCTCTTGTACTGCCTCATTTCCCCTGTATCCAGATGGTCTGTGCACAGTCCCAAGTAGTATAAATATGTCACCCTTGTACCATAGTTCCATATCTAGTTCTACACAATCTATTTGCTAGAGCCTGGTCATTCTGTGAGTGATTAGTCTAAGGATTAGTCATAGCAGGACCCAAGGATTTCTAAGTGTCTTCGCACTACACTTGAGTGTGCACTTCAACTAGGTTCTATACATTAAGCCTAACATTCACTGCAACATTGTTGAAGGACCACCTTGTACAGAAACATTCAAATGATTCATTGAATGCCTTCTTGCATACATGAACCCATTTCCCACTCCAAACTCTGTAATTGTCATGGACAATTGCCAAATCCACAAACACTCTGACATTCAGAAGATAATTGAGAGCAGGTAACATTGTATTAGTACCACATTATTCAGAGATGGACTAATTATTATGTAGAGGTGTCCATTGTGAATTTTTGCCCTTTACTTTCCTGACCTCAATTTGATTGAACTTGCTTTCTCTGCCATGAAATACCACCTCTGTAGAAATGGTGATTATGTGCAAATGGTGATGACAGACATGTCAGACAATGACATATATATCAAACTAATCAAAGCATTGTATGTATGTCATTACCCCATACAATGTGTTTGGTTGGTATTGTCATTGTGGCTACATCTAACTGTTTGTATTCAATTCAAAATATCATTTGTTTCCATGTACTGTCTACTTGAGCACTAGTAAGTTCATAGTTTTCAATAAGCATACAAATGAGATTGTATTGCAAATGAGTAGATAGAGCATGACAAATTCCACAAAGTGTCTTCAAGGAAGACCCAATGTCCAGACCTCACAGCAGCCAAATCCCTTTTTGCATACAGCAGAATCAAGATGGCCATACCTCTCTCGACTCCAAGCCAATCCTGCAGTTCTGACAGCTGAACAAACTCAGGTGTGAGTTGGGATACATAAATGAAAACTTTTCTCCTGAGAATTGACCCAAACTATTCATAATTTGTGTCATTGTCTCTGCTCCATTGATCATGGTCAAGGAATGAGAACCAAGGAAGAATCTCAATATCTGGGGGGTCTTGATTAGCTGGGTCAGGGGGAGTGGACTGGGAGAACATGTGTTGACAGATGACACTGGCAAACTGCGACTAAATGGTGGCATTCCATGAGGGTGAAGGGTGTCAGGAGGATCCAGGTAATTGGCTCCTTGATACTCCAGGCCTGCTCCCTGGAAGTTTGGAAAGACATAGACAGAGGATGGGGTATGGATACCCTGTTTGGGGCACTTCAAGCTGAGGTGGAGCTGCTATGTGTGTATGAGATCTTGCACCATGGAATGTCAGGATAAGAGGCTTTTTGTCAATTGTTGCCTTACCCTCATTCTATGTTCCATACTATTAGAGTATGTCTATATTCAAATAAAAGAAAATATGTATGATTTCCATAGTCTAGAACACCATGTTGCTGAATGTCAAGGGATAGCAGATGTCACCCCCTGGCAGTGAATAACACCATGTTGGTGTTTGTAACCCTTTCTTGTGTATACTGCACTTCCAGCATTGTTGAAGTTGTTCAATGATCCCCTTACAGTATTCCTCCTTCTTGTCATTTGCCATGTCAGTAACCTGCTTGCTGGCACCCCAGGCTCCAGAGCCTTGCACAGGACCCTACAAAATAAAAAATTAGTTACTAGATTGAGGAACAGTGATATACATACAGATTTGTTAGCAACTGGATTAGTGTTCTGTTGGTTGATACTTCCATCCTTGAAGCAAACAAAACCTTCATCATCACACATGTTGATGACTTGCCATTGGCAGGAGTTGGTAGTATGATCAGATCCTGCATACAATTCTTGAAAATCTTGAATTCAGTCTCTGTTTTGATTGAGGTGGTGCTATTTTTTGCCTTATCCAAGTCCAACCAATAACAGAGGGAGATGAGCATAGGGAACTGCTATATTTTTTCAGCAACAAGGGTACATAGATTCTCAAGTGACATAGTTGAAGCTATTTCAAATGGCAAATTTGATTCATCAGGTTGGCAAATAGTACATTGAATAACAAAATCTGTATGAGGATTCCAATGTGAGATAGATGAACTTCCTTTGAATGATGAGAGTGACCTACAGCACATATCACAATTATAAGCTGACATTGGTGTTTTGGACAATTTCTCCTGAACCTGTTGTTTGGCAGGTATAGATACTGGCTGAGGCTGCTGCCAACAACCTGGTCTGATATTGTCAGTGTCCATTTCATCTTTGTCATCTTCCAAGTCTGACATATTAGACTTCCCATCACCATCACTATCCATTGCTGCAATATTCATGATTTCATATTCCTGCGTAGTTACATGTGATGTTGAAAGGAATGGTGCCGGTAGCAGTGGTAAGGGAGTTATTGTGATGGAACTGAGCAACTTTGAGCCAATCAGCCCATTCAGTCTATTGCTTTGCTACATAAGAGCAGAGATACTGTTCTAGTTCTCTATTGATATACTCTGTTTGTTCATTGGTTTGTGGGTGATAGGTGGTAGAGATTTTTTGGGAGACAGAGAGAAGATTACATAATTCGGAAGTGAAGTCCAAAACAAACTGGGGGCCTTGATCAGAAACGATCATAGAAGGAAGTCCGTGGATGCACCAAATATTGTCTATGAAGATAATGGCTGAGTCCTTTGAAGAAACGGTATCATAAATGGAAATAAAAACCACTTCTTTAGAAAATTGATCCACGACAACACAAATGGCAGTATATCTGTGGGAAGCAGGTAATCCTGTAATGAAGTCAACAGATAAATCTTCCCAGGGTCGTTTAGAAGCGGGTAAAGGAAGGAGTTTTTCTGCTGGTGCCTTTGACTTTCTCTTTGTTTGGGTGCACACTTGGCAGCTATCTATATAATTTTTGATGTTTTTTGTGACTCCTGGCAATGAGAAATGACAAGTAAGAAAATGAGAGGTGTGGGCTTGGCCCAAATGTCCACCAATAGGGGAGTCATGACAAATCATGAGAAGTTCTGTACATAAAGGTTCAGGAACAAAGACTTTGTTTTTGTTGTTTTTGAAAATATTGTTATTGTAAGTGTAAGTGTATTCATTAAAGGATTTTTCCCCATATTTTTTCTGATTCTTTTATGATTTTATCATAAAAAGAAGATGAGAGTTCAATATTGTTAATGAAAAGAGAAGGTGGAAGGACAGTAATGTTCTGGTTGTGATCTGTGACTGTATCACCATGATCTGGTTGGCGAGATAAAGCATCTGCGTGACCATTTGATGTACCAGGTTTGTAGATAAAAACATAATTGAACTCTTGAAGAAGTGCATGCCATTGAGCCTAATGACCAGATAGGGTTTGGGGTTTCTTCCAATATTTGAGATTCTTGTGATCTGTCCAGATCTCAAAACCTTCCCTACTGATGAGGTAGTGTCACCATTCTTCTAATGCTCTAATGACTGCCAAGAGTTCTTTATTGTAAATAGGGTAATTGTGCTCCGTGCTGTTGAAAGAGTGGGAAATGAAGGCACAGGGTCTCCAGAGATCATCATTGCATTTAACCAAAAGCACTGCCCCAGTGGCAATGTCTAAGGCATCCATTTCTAGATGCATTTCTTTGTCTCAAGTCAGGTAAGCCAATAGGGGTGATTCTTTAAATTTGGCTTTCAAAGAATCGAATGCTATTTGGTGCTTCAGTTCCCATTTGAATAGAATGTCCTTTTTGGTTAGATTGTTCAATGGGTGTGCGATGTCTGCGAAGCCTTCAATGAATCGTCAATAATAATTACAGAGTCCAAGGAAGCCCTGCAGTTGCTTGAGGTGTGTGGGAACTGGCCAGTCAATACCCCTGACACCTTCTTTTCCTGCATTTCTACTCCCTCTTTAGATACTACCATACTGAGAAAGTCCACTTTGTCCTTTGAGAAACTACATTTTTCTGGTTTTACATAAAGGTCGTTTTGGCAAAGATGGGAAAGCACCTCCTTTACTATTTCTTTGTGCTCTTCCTTTGTCTTTCCTTTGGTAAATATCATACAGTCATTGATATAAATAAAGAGTATGGCATATATGTCATTAAATATGTCATTTATCATTTGCTGAAAGGTAGGGGGTGAGTTAGTCATCCCGAAATACATAACGGTTGGTTCATATGCACCTATGGGAGTAATGAAAGCTTCCTTCCACTTGTCACCTTCCTTAATTTGTACGTTGTTGTAACACCATCAGAGATCTAGGGCTGTAAACATATCTGCACCCTTGAGGTGGTCAATCAACGTCCAAATAAGGGGTAGAGGATAGGCGTTCTTAATAGTGCCTTCATTTAAATATCTGTAGTTCATAATGAGTCTCTTTTTTCCATCTTTTTTGGGTATAAAGAATACTGGTGCCATTTGAAGGGACTTCGACAGGTGAATATAGCCCTTTTTGAGTTCTTTTCCGATGAACATGCGTACTTCGTCCATTTCCACATCTGATAAGGGAATTACTCTACCCTTTTTGGGGGCAAAATCTGGTTTCAGATCTATTGTGTGGTCCCAGGGTTTTTGTTCCAGCATTCTTTTGGATTCATTCTCAGAAAATACATCAAGGAAGTCATGGTATGTTTTGGGCACTTTTTCCTTGAGTCCTTCTTCTATACTATGATTATAAATAAGCTTGATAGATTCATTAAAAGGTCCATCACCCATAATACGACAATAGGGTGTGCAACGAGGAAAAGCAATAGTTTTAGATACCCAGTCTATGGTGGGATTGTGCTGAGCCAGCCAATCATAGCTGACAATGAGGCAGTGTGTTCCTAGTTTAGAAATGTAGGCTTCCAGGACCTCATAATGACCGGCAATCCCAATAATTAAAGTGACAGTGTGGATTACTTGGCCTATTGCTCCATTAGAGCCATCAGCATTTTTTACTGAAATAGGGTTAGTAATTCTATAAGTAAGGATACCATAAGAGAGAATATAGTCCTTGTCAATAAAAGTGTGAGAAGCACCTGAGTCTAGAAGGGACTTAAATGATCGAGATCACCAACTTCCATCTTCATAGTTTAGTACATGTGTTTCAAGTGACATTTCACCACCAAATGACAATGTGCTTGTGCGAATAGAAATAGATGTGGGGGAATTGAGGGATTTATAATTAGGAGAATTTCTTACTTGGTGAACAAGGAAATTAAGCACACTTTGTTTTAATTCTGGCACTGCGCTCGATTGAGTCACCCTTTCAGAATGAGGAAATATATTGCCAAAAAGATTGTCCATGGTACATACAGGAAAATCAGACTCATCGCAGTCAACAAGATCGGTAGATATATTACAGGAGGAAAGAGAAGCAGAAGAAGAAACATAATTGTCCAGTCCATGACACCCTCTTCATTCACAGACTTGTTTAATTTAAAGATTGGGCCACCTTCTGCCTGGCTTCTGCTGAATAAAAGGACAGTGTTGCCGCTTGTTGAGCAACAACCAGGGGAGTGGATGGAATGGGAGCGGCAGTTGGAGGGGGAGGGAGGGGATGACCATATTGGTGCTAGGCATGCTGCACAGGCAGCTGGTAAGGTGCAGCAGGCACATATGCACCTGTCTCATAATCCCAAATGTACTGTTGCCATACCTGCAGTGGACGCGGGGCTTGCTTGTTGGGATTTTGTGAGCAATCAGGCCAAATATGGCTGACCTGATGGCATCTGTAACAAGTACAAGTATCAGGCCGAGACAGGAGAGCCTGCTGGGCATCTATCTCCATTGGGGCACCTCTACCCAGCTGTGTACTGGTGGGAGTGAAACAGGAATGGTTATCTGGGGGTGGTCGTGGCAGGGGCAGATAATATTGTTGGCCATAAGGCTGTGGATGAGGGGGGAAATGAGAATTCTTCTTGGCTGTGTGAAAGTTGATCCTGCTGCGATTGGGATCTTATCTTCTTCTGACTCTAAGTATTATTCTAGTGTTATTTGGGCAAAGCCCTCTGCCTTCTTCTCGAATCGAGACAAGACTGCAACCCTGTGAATGCAGTTGTCCTTCCAATCTTGTGCATCAACCAAAAGTTGAAGCTTAATCCACCAGGCATGAAACTTGGAGTGGTTGCCATTCCAGTTTCCAGGGTCAATGATTTTTTTGGAGATATTCAAGCGCTCCTTACTCAAGGCAAGCGCATCAAGGTGGTTGACAAGATCATCAATATCAATGGATGTTATTGTTTAGTGGGAGAAGGAGGGACAGTGATGTTGAAGGAGAAAAGAGTCAGTGAAAAAGTTATTGTTTACATGGTTACGTTGCAACTGGATGCATCAGATGAGTTCCTGTTGCTTCTGGGAGGTTGATTCTAAGTATGAGAATATGACTTGTCTGAGGGGGAAATCCATGAGAGCTGATGTGGAAGTGGGGAAAGGAGTGGGGCAAGATTGTTGTTGGACTCTGTTTGTCTTTGTGCATGCCAGCTTGAATCCTTACTGTGAGGTATCTTACAACCAAGCTTGAGGGATGCAGCAACAAGAAGATCTAAAAAAGTAAACTTTCGACTGGAGGTAATACCTTCTTCTCTGTAATGTCTCATAATGAGTTCTCTGGGGTCCACAAAGCCCAGGAACAAAGCTACACATATACTATCATAAAACTAGAAACTGATGCTCTACCTCCTCAATCACTTGAGGGACTAACGAGATGATATAAGCTCAGCTACAGGCAGCACAACAGCTGTGGTTCCTGTATCACTCTTTGCAAACAAGGCACAACCCTTGTGCAGCTATCACCTCAAGGGAGGGACTGAGAAGGTTCTACTTAATATGACAAAAGCTCAGGGTACTGCCCCACGTTCTAAAAGCACAAATGTAAAGAAAAGGAAACCTGGAAAACTCCAGTGGGTGCTCCTTAGCCCAAGAGTCTGGGCAGTGTATAAGTTTAATCCAAGTGTTGCAAGTAATCTTGAGCTAACACTGGCGGGACTCGTTGAGGCTACACCAAACCAAAGAGTAGAGAAAGAAGGAGATAAAAGAGTAGAGACGAAGCATTGTCTTCCTTAATGCACTCGCAAGGACGTAGGTTACAAGGTACAATGGATTAGACTTGGGAGTCCAGTCAAGTACAGCTAACTTATATATGTTACAGGAAGGTGCATGGACCACAGGGTTTGTGAGAGTGACTACTGGTTATAGATAGATTGAAGAAGACATTGTGAGAGAAGAAGAATGATGATGTGAAAGAAAGAACAGAGATTAATAAGGCGTGTGTGTAGCATGTTTGTCTAGACCATAGGTCATGTGTAGTTTCCCATGGTCACATGCACATCACGTGACTTTGAAGTCTGAAAGATGTAAAGTATGTGCACTGAAGCGCTAAGTTAAAAAGTTTTGAAAATATTGTATATCATAACATGTGAAGCCTTCTATGAATTGTCGATAATAATTACAGAGTCCAAGGAAGCCCTGTAGTTGTTTGAGGTGTGTGGGAACCAGCCAATCCAATACCCTGGACACCTTCTTTTCCTGCATTTCTACTCCCTCTTTAGATACTATCATATCCAAAAAGTCCACTTTGTCCTTTGAGAAGCTACATTTTTCTGGTTTTACATAAAGATCATTTTGGTGAAGACGGAAAAGCACCTCCTTTACTATTTCTTCATGCTCTTCCTTGGTCTTGCCTTTGGTAAATATCATACAGTCATTGATGTAGATAATGAGTACTGCATACATGTCATTCAATATGTCGTTCATCATTTGCTGAAGAGTGGGGGGTGGGTTGGTCATCCCAAGTTACATAACAGTTGGTTCATATGCATCTGTGGGAGTAATGAAAGCTCCCTTCCACTTGTCACCTTCCTTAATTTGAACATTGTTGTAGCCCCATTGGAGATCTAGGGCTGTGAACATGTCTGCACCCTTGAGGTGATCAATCAATGTTGAAATAAGGGTTAGAGGATAGGCATTTTTAATAGTGCCTTTGTTTAAATAGCAATAGTCCATAATAAGTTTTTTTTTCCATCCTTTTTGGATGTAAAGAAATTTTGAGGGGGACTTTGATGGGCAGATATAGTCCTTCTGGAGTTCTTTTCCAATGAACGTGCATAGTTCATCCATTTCCACATCTGATAAGGAAATTACTCTACCCTTTTTGGGAGTGAAGTCTGGTTTCAGATCTATCACATGGTCTCAGGGTTTTCATTCCAGCATTCTTTTGGATTCATTCTTGGAAAATATGTCAAGGAAGTTGTGGTACATTTTGGGTACTTTTTCCTTGAGTCCTTCTTCTATAGTACAGTTATAAATAAGCTTGATAGGTTCATTAAAAGGTCCATCACCCATAATATGACAGTAGGGCATGCATTGAGGAAAGGAAATAGTTTTAGTTATCCAATCTATAGTGGGATTATGCCAGGCCAGCCAATCATAGCTGACAATGAGGCAGTGGGTTCCTAGAGTAGAAACATAGGCTTCCAGGACCTCATAATGGCCAGCAATCCCAATAATTAAAGTGACTGCATGGATTACTTGGCCTATTGCTCCATCAGAGCCGTCAGCATTTTTCACTGAAATAGGGTTAGCAATTTTATATGCAGGAATACTGTGAGAGAGAACATAGTCCTTGTCAATAAAAGTGTGAAAGGCATCTGAATCTAGAAGGGACTTAAGTGATTGAAATCGCCAACTTCCATCTTCATAATTTAATACACATGTTTCAAGTGACATTTCACCACTGAATGACAATGTGCTTGTGCAAATAGAACTTGGGGGAAGTGAGGGATTTATAATTAGGAGAATTTCTTACTTGGCAAACAAGGGAATTAAGCATGCTTTGTTTTAATTCTGGCACCATGCTCAATTGAGTTGCCCTTTCAGAATGAGGAAATATATTGCCAAGAAGATTGTCCATGGTACATACAGGGATCAGACTCATTGCAGTCCACAAGATCAGTAGATATATTACAGGAGGAAATAGAAATGGAATTGTCCAGTCCATGAACACCCTCTTCATTCACAGACTTTTTTAATTTAAAGATTGGGCTGCCTTCTGCCTGGCTTCTACTTCAAATTTATCTCTGTAGAAGGCTTTGGCTTCTGCTGAATAGAAGGACAGTGTCATCGCTTGCTGAGCAACGACCAAGGAAGGGGATGGGACAGGAGTGGAGGAGGGAGGAGATGGGAGTGGATGACCATATTGGTGCTGGGTGTGCTGCATGGGTGGCTGGTAAGATGCAGCAGGCACATATGCACCTGTCTCATAATCCCAGAAGTACTGTTGCCATACCTGTGGCGGACGTGGAGCTCAATTATTGGGGTTTTGTGAGCAATCAGGCCAAATATGGCCAACCTTGTTGCATCCATAACAGGTATGGGTATCAGGCCAAGATGGAGAGGCTTGTTGAGCATCTATCTTCATCAGGGCTCCTCTATCTGGCTGTGTACCAGTGGGAGTGAAATGGGAATGGTTACCCAGAGGAGGTTGTGGCTGGGGTGGATAATATTGTTGGCTGTAAGGCTGCAGTGGATGAGGAGGAAAGTGGGGTTGGTAAGAAGAAGAGGAAGTGTGGGTAGGAGGGCCTCTTTCTACTGCAATCTGTTCAAAATTTCTACTGATTGCTCGGCAGTTGGCACAAAGTTCTGAGAAGGAGTCAGTTTCCTTTCCCATCATCTTGGCTTGGTAATAGATGTGGTAATTGACTGCCTTCTTTAGGAGCTTGATGGCAAAGCCCCAATCTATCTGTGCTTCTTTTGTCAGGATAATGAGAATGAACAAATCTATCAGCCTAGACCCTTGCCATAAGGCTTGCAGCTTTTTGAGGCTTTCATGAGCCAGTACCTTGATTTGGAAGTACTCCTTGATCTCAGTTTGGAGATCAGTCCATTTTGGCCAAGTGACAATGCCTTTGGGTGATGTAAGAGTGCTCCCTGCCACTATAGGGGTCTCTTCTTCTTCTGCCTCCAAGTATCATTCTAGTGTGATTTGGGCAAAGCCCTCTGCCTTCTTTTCAAATCAAGACAAGACTGCAACCATATGGACATAGTTGTCCTTCCAATCTTGTGCATTGACCCAAAGTCGAAGCTTAATCCACCAGGCACAAAACTTGGTGCGGTCACTGTCCCAGTTTCCAGGATCAATGATTTTTTTAGAAATGTTTGATTGCTCCTTGCTCAAGGTGAGCACATCAAGGCAGTTGACGAGATCATCAATGTCAACAGACATCATTGTTTAATGTAAGGAGGGGGGATGGTGGTGTTGGAGGAGGAAAGAGTCTGTGGTGTAGTGGTTGTGGTGGCAGTTTATTTGGAGCTGAATATATCAGATGAGTTTCCACTGTGCCTTGGAAGTAGAGTCAAGGTATGAAAAGGTGACTGGTGACTTGTCGGAGGGGAAAATCTGTGAGAGTGGAAGTGAATGCAGGATGAGGCCCAGTGAGAATCAGATATGTCGCTATAGTGTGAATTAGGTTGTTTTATGTCTTTTTTAGAGTCCACTCAAAAATAATATGGTGACACAATCCAGCACATGAATGGGGCAAAATGCATATTTGGTATATGTCCATGTATGTCCCTATATGCCCAGATATGTCAACAATCAACATATCATATCTGCACACATTGGCTTGCTCAATGCCCCTGTTGCCCATTTCAGATGGTGCAATATTGTAAAATATGGTTAATTCTGTGTCTATTAGCCTATGTGTTGCAGGTAGTACATGGCTTAGTAAGCCTACAAGCCGAGGTGCCAAATTGTTGAAGGAATCCAGCCCACCCACCCACCCACCCGCCCGCCTGCCTGCCTGCCGTCCTGGTGGCTGGCACCAATGGCAGGCAACAGCCCCTGAGGTGTACCTAATATAGCATCCCATCTGCTAGACTGCCAGCCTGCCATGCCCCAGCGGCTGCCTACAGTAATGAATCACAAGCAAAAAGACAAATCAGAGCAATTGTGAAAATCAGCATGTTGAGACTCATCAACTCTGTTGCCTCCTTATTGTAAGCCTGTAAATTGAGGGGTGTGAGAGGTAAAGCTATCACAGCCACTTAAGACAGTGTGCACACCAAATGTTGCTCCACTGTTAGGGTCAAACTGTAATATTGTTCGAAATCCCAGGCATTCCCATTCTTGACTTGCTTTCGCCAGCAGTACATGCAGAGGTTCCTGGCCCTCAAGTGAGTGCCATGGCATCAGGGAATCAAATGACTTACCGCCCATTTGGTGATGTGCCTGGGCACATCTTTGTCTTCATGTCCTGTTGAGCATGCCCCACCTTACCAGCATGACCATTTTGTATCCCACTGACTGGGCATTCCTTGTTGGCTTAATAGCATCCTTGTCAGGCATTGGTGGAAGTTGGGGGATAACAACCCCTGATGCTCTCAACAACTTCATTGATTTAAAACAATTGAGGCTGCTTAATGATCCAAGGTAGGAGACCCTGAAGATGACACTTACAAAGGATTACCATCTGTTGTCTCATGTGGAGCAACATTGGCTGTTGCCAGAATATTCTCTTTGTTGGAGTTGGCAGCAGTGAGTCCCTCAGTTTGAGCAGGACATGTCTCGAGTCCATCCTCACTAAATGTATCAAGTGCAAGATCAAAGCTGTCTGGTGTCACTTGAGATGATGGGGATCGCATGTGCAGCACAGGTGTGTTGTGGGCTTGTGCATTCAAAGCAGGTGGGTCATCATTGGGTGTGCTGTGGGGCAGTGCAGCCTGAGGCACATCATCTTCAGGTGCCAGTGGTGGCTCTATGGGTGCTGGAGGCATGGTGGAGGGCAGGTCTTGTGTGTTGTTGTTAGGCAACGCTGACTGCATGGGCAATGCAAGTGTGTTGCCATCATGCAGTACATCCAATGCTCTGTTCAGTGGTTCCCACTTCACTTTCTTACCCTTTTGTGAGTTGCACCTGCTTGTGCTCTGCTTATGCTTGGCTCTCATTGTGCTGTGCATCTCATTGTGAGTATTGTGATCCTCACTTTCCTTGCTGTCTTCCTTGCTGTCTTCCTCATCCATCTTCTTGATGTGCATCCAGGACCAAGAAGGATAGTGTGTGACAATAAGATAATCAAGCTTCCATCCATTGTTTGCAAATGTGAAAAGTGGATAGACCGATTCCATGAGGTTCTTGACACACATCAGAGCATCTGGGGTCACTTGCCCCCATTTCCTTGGCGCTATTCCATGGCGTAAAAGGTCAGCCCAGCCTCCTTGCAGGAGTTTTCAAATCGCTTGTACTGTTGTGTCATCTATCGCATTACCCCTTGCATCTTCGAGGAATGGTAGTTTCCCCCTGGTGCCTGCACTTGTAGCAGGGCTTTGTTCCCACTTAAGATAGTCAGCCCTGTTCCAAAAACAAATACCTGGGTGTGTATCAGGGCCAGGGTGGGCAGTTGGAGTGACCTGCAGTGGTGTGAAGTTGGCATTGCTTGCACTACCTCCACTGCCACATAGTGTGTCCACAAATTGTACCAAACATGTTCTAGATGGTCTTAGTGATTATGTGTTAGGTTTTGAAGTGGAATACAGACCTTAGTGTGTCCCACTCAGCAGAGACCTTCACAAGCTCAGCCTCAAGTATTCTGCACCATTCTTGCACTGCGTGGACATGTGGGTTTTGACTTGGGGGCACAAGCAGTGGCGCTCATGGCACTGTGGGATAAAAGAGATCTGGCTGAAGATAATGCAGACTTGCCTGAATAGTTGAATCAATTGGTTGGGAAGATGGATTGATTATGCTTAGCAGCAGGTTGGTTGAACATCTCAAAGACGGGTTGATTGGTATGTCAGTTGCAGCATCAGCCCCTTTAGGCAGGTTGTTCTGGCTGGCAGACAAAGACTGTGGGAGAGATTGTGATGATGCTGACTGAAAGAATACAGTACCACCAGGGTACATAGAAATAGAACTAGCCATCTGGTTCCCTGGCAAGTGTAATGAGATGACAAGATGAACAAGGCACACAGGTGTGCCCACTAGCAAATGATGTCATATGCGATGGTATCCAATAAACTTGAAATGAATTTCGGCGCATTAATACCTTAAGGACTTTACCATCATACTCTATCAACATTTCCATCAGTATCACTGAGAGATCCAGCACTGTGCCCACTCCCAGCCTGCCTTAATAAAGATCCTTCCATCTCACAGGCACTTCCATCACACACCTACACCTATGCAAAATCACATTTTCACCACTATCCCATGCCGGTCTTTGATAGAACCAACTCTGTCCATGTTCTTGGTGACATGACATTCCTAGATATTGAGGGCATCATTTCCAATGTTCACAATGTGTACTATTGTTTTGATTTGGATGTCATCTCACCAGGGACAAAGGTAAGTTTGGTTTCAATTTTCAGCAATTTCTCATGTGCTCATGATTCCACAGACCATTGTCTTCTGACTTTGTGAAGATACAGCATATATACCACTCGAACAACAGCACCTACTTGCACTTGCACAAGAATGAGAACATGCACAGTTGCTCAGACTCATAACAGACTCAGGCTCAGAGTCTGGCCAATTTGACATCCCACCCTCATCCTCATCATCCTCAAGTTCTAACATCCAGGCATCAGATACAACTTCGGAGATACCAGACTCTGAGCCTGAAGAAGCTCTCCTGTGTATGGACATGGACTCAGATACAGACACCGATGTAGAACTGGAGACACGAGTTAAGATCGAAAGCTCTAATGATGATGACCACCATTTCAATCTCAATGCAACATGCGTCTTGGCTCTGCCTTGCTCTTACCTTCTCCATCTTTCTGGAAATCCCAACCCTGATCACAACCATACCTGGCATGCACCATGGAAAAGCACAGCATGCCCACTTACAACCACTGAGATTGTCCAGAAATGGTATGAGGTACAGCATAGACATGCACTGGAGACAGCCAAGCCCTGCAAGCAGGCCCATTTAGAGGACATCACAGGAGATGTCGCCACCTGGGCACAGAAGAGACACCAGAACTGATGATGATGCTCATTCGATTCACCTTTAGCCTAGTAGATTTGTCACATGACATTGTGTAGGGTACATGAACAATTGTATTACTCAAGCTCATCAGTGTCGTCTTCCTCCTCCTCAAATCCGTCATACTGCACACCCAAGTAAGAGATATCCAGACCTGGTTTTTTGACCATGAAAAATCTTGACTCAGCAACTCCAGAGGGGAGTGTAGGGTGATGTGGCACCATTGCGATGACACTGCAGATTTGTTTGATTGGCACAACCAACATTTCAGGGAGTAACACACAAGATGGAACCATTGGAAGGAGATTTTAAGCAAAGCAAGATCAGGGAGGGAATAGAGTTGCATGATGGCCATGTTAATAAATTTCCACTCCTCCATATCCTCCATCACAGTGGATTCAACAGGCAGGCATGTAAAGTACTGGACTTCAGTGAATCTGATTGCATTGGCAAGTTCAAGCTGACATGCAAATGTCAGGGCATCATCCATGCATGAGCTCAGGCTCAATGACATACCTTGACATTGCATGCCACTTGTAGATTTTCTGGGGCCTTAAGCTGCTCTCTCCATGCTGTCTGAGCAATCTGTCCATTCGGTAAAAGAGCCCTTGCCCATCAGTGAATGCAAAAGGGTGGGCACTCTGATTTCATATCTAAAAAATGGCAAATCGCTGCTGTGGCTGCCCCAGTTGGGTGGACAGTATTCTTGTCCTGCTTCCTGAGCAGCGCAAACCCCCCTCCTAGGTCAACTGGACCATAAGGTAGTCCTGCTCGTGGTGGATTGAGCTCTGGAATGGCTGAGAGTAATGCATTGATCTTGCAACGGTGGACACCTTCCTGCGATAGATTCTCGTAGGGACGGGCTGGTTGACAGATCTCCTGGCCAAGATTTCCAATTGTACATTCCATTGTCCACTGAGCATAGCAGATAGGTGGTCCTTTGAGGACTGTTTCCTTGGTAAGATGAGTCACTTGGTGAATGCAAGGGTGGACGAAATGCAAGCAATCTTCTTGAAGTTGATAATACATTTGCTCAAATTCATGCTCCCAGTTGCATAGCAAAACATGCGCTGCAACCAAATCTGCATTAGTTATGCAGTGTTGGCAAATAATTTGCATCCCTCAAACAAGCTTGCAGTAATTGGCCCAATACAATTCAGGAAGAATGCCATAGAGGAGAGCAGGGCCAATGCTGAATGTATGGAGTTGAAACTCCCATATCTTATATCCCAATGTAAGCTTCTTGGCGATGTTCTGTGGCTTGTGGTCATATGAACCAGGAAGGAACAACCCAGCACATTCCACTGCCTTTCCATGGGCCTGCCAGATATCATCGTCCTGGAGCACAGCCCACTCCCAAGTATTGATATCGTCTGATGGGGCAACATTGATTGTGCCTCGCCAAAGAGAGAGAAGGTGGTGGCTGAGGTTCATGATGAGGTGCATGATGTCGGTTGTCATGGCAAGAGGAATTCCCAGTGAGTGCTTAAGGGGAAGCCCGAGAATGAGTGGAGGTTTTGTGATTCCAGTCTCAGTCTTTCTGATCTTGTGCTGCCAGAGGGTGGGTGCACCGACAAGGAATGAAAGATTTCATGCATAATCTTGTTCTCCTCCAGCCGAAAGGTTGAAAACATCAATGTCGTCATGATTGCTACCATCAATGCAATGATCCTGAGGCATAAGAAGGGCATGATAATAGTGAGAGGCATGTTTCTTGCAACATCCAAGCACACCACAGTATATTTGGCAACCATTTTTACCCACATGCCCAACCATTCTATCCAGATACACAAGTCCTGGCCCATCCGCCGTAATAAACATGAGGTAGGGGTATGATTGAAAAGTGAGGTCTATGGAACAATCTCAAATGATGAGACCTTTATTCTGGAGTGCTGAAAGATGGTGAAGCCCAGGAAACAGGAAGGAGTCTACATCTTTTGGCTTGTTGGGGCCAGGAATGAAACCACCAGGAAGGACATTCACCTTGCGATAGTGTTTGTCTGGTGAGAGGTTGATAATTACCCATATATAAATCCAGCAATCAGATGGTTTCTTCTCATACAGCTGTGCACCGACAATTGATATAGAGAGCACAATATTGTGTGGCTGGATGTCACCTGCACAAACAGCACTGAGATAATCATGCCCCATTGCAATGTCCTCAATGACAGGTATTTTTCCTGACTGGTGAAGCATGGCAAGAACCTCTTGTGTACGTTTGTGCAGATACCACATTTCCCAAGCACTATCTGAATTGTGATACCATGCCTGCAGCTGAGGCCCTAGGGGGATAGTGATCACCTTGCAAGCCCCTTCCTTGACTCAACCATGGCTTGCCTGCAGTCTCCCTTGGTCCCATCGAGAGGTGCTGCACATGGGACACTTGTCAAGGTGAGCAGATGGACCTGTAAATGCCAGACACATTTGTGGGCATATATTGTGTCGAATAGACTCGACCCCAGTATAGACTTGACCCCAGTATAATGTGTGATGATTTTCTTGGTTGCATAGAATGAGAGGATGTCCTTGGCAGCAGCAGAGTCCATGAAGTATCAGGCAGTTGAGCATGAGACACACTCATAAGCATGCTGTGAAGCATGTTCTAGGGCAAGGTAGGTGGATATCGAATGGTGAATTCCCCCACTATCAATGCAAATGGACTGTGTGGGTGGGTTGCACAGGTGGTGGATAGCAGGTTCAGATAATTTGGAGATGGTGTTGTCAAGTGATGCATGTCAAAGGGAAAGAACATACTGCATGGAGTTTTTCATTTCAGGAAGTATGGCAAGAGAAGCCAGTATTTCAAGGTCAACATTAGGACAAGGCCAGTAAGGAATATTGATGTGGTATAGGCCAAGCTCTTCAGACACAGGGTCAAATTCCTCAGACAGAGGATCTCATGGTGCAAGTTCCTGGTGCATAGGCTCAGGAAATCCTCCTTCCTCAGGTTGGCACTCCTCTGGTGCAGCTTGCTCAGACAGAGTTGATTCAGGTGCAGGTTCCCTGTGCATAGGCTCGGAGAATTCTCCTTCTGAGTCCTCCAATGGGCACTCCTCAGGTGCAGCTTCCTCAGGAAGGGATGCTTCAGGTGTAGGTTCCTCAGCTGTAGTTTGTCACAGTGGATTGCCAACAGGAGTAGCTAGACCCTGCTGCAGTGAGTCCTGTCCCTACCATGAGCAACCAACAAAGGAATCAGATGGAAATATATGCACTGTGTGCTTCATATGCTTGCACCTTGGTCCAGTGGGTGTAATGTGTTATGAGAGGCTCTCGAATAAACACTGGCAGAGACTCGACGAGGCTACACCAAACCCAACGATGAAGAGAAAGCAGAGGTTAAAGAGTAAGAAGTGATGTCTTCCTTAATTCAGCCGCAAGGATGTAGGTCGCAGCGAACAAATGGATTAGACTGGTGAGTCCAGTCGAGTACAGCTACTTTATATATGTTACAAGATGGCACACAGACCATAGGGTCCATGAGAATGATTACTAGACATAGATAGATGAGAGAAGTATTCGTGAGAGAAGAAGAATGATGATGAGAAGAAAGAAGCGGAAATTAATAAGGCGTGTGTGCAGCGTGTTTGTCTAGACCATAGGTCACGTGTAGTTTCCCACGGTCACGTGCACATCACGTGACTTCGAAGCCTGAAGAATGTAAAGTAATGCGCGAATGTGCTAAGTTAAAAATGTTTGAAAATATAGTATATCATAACACTACTCCCTCTTTAAGACTCGAATTCCAGACGAGTCCCGTGATCATTAGTTTCAGTAAAGTTTTCATAACGAGTGAAGAGTGAAGAGAAATCTCCGATGGTAAGGCTGCGAAGTTTCCAAGGAGCCAAGGGATTCTTTTTATGGAAATCGGCAACTGCCTGAGGGGTGGTATTAATAATGTCACCTGACTCCCAAGTCCTATCGGATTCGTCATAACCCTTCCAATGTACGAGATATTGAAGCTGGTGGCCTTTGAGACGAGATGCCGCAATGTAGTCGATCTCAAATTGCTCTACTCCTTCGTCAACTTCGATTGCATCGGGGCGTGAGACTGGTTGACCCGGGAGGGTTGCCCGATAAGGTTTGACGCGTGAGATGTTAACGGTAGGGTGAATACGAATAGAGTTGGGTAATTTGAGTTTGACGGCATTAGGAAGAACTTCAAGGATTTCATAAGGGCCAATCCATTTTTGTGTGAGTTTCTTTGCCATATAAGGGAGCTTCAAATGTTCGGCTGAAAGCCAAACTTGTTGTCCTTTCTTGTAATCTGGAGCTTCGGAGCATTTAGACTCCAATTGCTTCTTCATCCTTTCTCATGCTTCTTCTAATGCATCTTCTACTTCTTTATGGCTTTTTCCCATCTCCATGCCGAACTCTTTTCCCATGCCTTTGGCTTTTCCTTCGAAGCCCATGCGAGGGGCATAATTACGTGTGATGTTGAAGGGGATAGTGCCGGTGGCGGTGGTGAGAGAGTTATTGTGATGGAATTGAGCGACTTTGAGCCAATCAGCCCATTCGGTCTGTCGCTTTGCTATGTAAGAGCGGAGATACTGTTCAAGTTCTCTATTAATATGCTCTGTTTGTCCATCGGTTTGGGGGTGGTAGGCGGTGGAGATTTTCTGAGAAATAGAGAGAAGATTACATAATTCAGAAGTGAAGTCCGAAACAAACTGGGGTCCTCGATCTGAAACGATCGTAGAAGGAAGTCCATGGATACACCAAATATTGTCTCTAAAGATAACGGCTAAGTCCTTTGAAGAAACAGTATCATAAGTGGGAATAAAGACAACTTCTTTTGAAAATCGATCAACAACGACGCAAATAGCAGTGTAACCATGGGAAGCGGGTAAACCCGTAATGAAGTTGACAGATAAATCTTCCCATGGTTGTTTAGAAGCGGGTAAAGGAAGGAGTTTTCCTGCTGGTGCCTTTGACTTTCCCTTTGTTTGGGCGCACACTTGGCAGCTATCTACATAATTTTTAATGTCTTTAGTGACACCAGGCCACAAGAAATGACGAGTAAGAAGGTGAGAAGTGTGAGCTTGTCCGGAATGTCCACCAATGGGAGAGTCATGGCAAATAGTAAGAAGTTCTGTATGTAATGGTTTGGGAACAAAGACTTTGTTTTTGTTGTTTTTGAAAATATAGTTATCATAATCGTACGTATATTCGTTAAAGGATTCTTCTCTTATTTTTTCTGATTCTTTTATGATTTTTTCGTAGAAAGAAGATGAAAGTTCGATATTGTTAATGAAAAGAAAAGGAGGTAAAACTGTAATGTTCTGGTTGTGATCTGTGACAGCATCACCATGGTCTGGTCGGCAAGATAAAGCATCTGCACGGCCATTTGATGTACCAGGTTTGTAAATAAAAACATAATTGAACTCCTGAAGAAGTGCGTGCCATCGAGCTTGACGACCGGATAAGGTTTGGGGTTTCTTCCAATATTCGAGATTCTTGTGATCTGTCCAGATCTCGAAACCTTCCCTACTGATTAGGTAGTGTCGCCATTCTTCTAAGGCTCTAATGACTGCGAGAAGTTCTTTGTCATAGATAGGATAGTTGCGCTCAGCGCTGTCGAAAGAGTGGGAGATGAAGGTGCAGGGTCTCCAGAGACCATCATCGCACTTAACCGAAAGCACAGCCCCTGTGGCGATGTCCGAGGCATCCATTTCAAGACACATTTCTTTGTCTCGATCTGGGTAGGCCAACAGGGGTGATTCCTTGAATTTGGCTTTTAAGGAATCAAATGTGACTTGGTGTTTCGGTTCCCATTTGAATAGAACGTCTTTTTTCGTGAGATCGTTCAATGGGCGTGCAATGTCCACGAAGCCTTCGATAAATCGTTGGTAATAATTACAAAGTCTGAGGAAGCCTTGCAGTTGTTTGAGGCGTGTGGGAACCAGCCAATCCAATACCCCTGACACCTTCTTTTCCTGCATTTCTACTCCCTCTTTAGATACTACCATACCGAGAAAGTCCACTTTGTCCTTCAAGAAACTACATTTTTCTGGTTTTACATAAAGATTGTTTTGACGAAGATGGGAAAGCACCTCCTTTACTATTTCTTCATGCTCTTCCTTGGTCTTGCCTTTAGTAAATATCATACAGTCGTCAATGTAAATAACGAGTACCACATACATGTCATTAAATATATCGTTCATCATTTGCTGGAAAGTGGGGGGTGAGTTAGTCATCCCGAAATACATAATGGTAGGTTCATATGCGCCTATGGGAGTAATGAAGGCTCCCTTCCACTTGTCTCCTTCCTTAATTCTCACATTGTTGTAACCCCATCAAAGGTCAAGGGCTGTAAACATATCTGCGCCCTTGAGGCGATCAATCAACGTGGAAATAAGGGGAAGAGGATAGGCGTTCTTTATCGTGCCTTCATAACGATAGTCCATAACAAGTCTCTTTTTTCCGTCCTTTTTGGGTATAAAGAATACTGGTGCCGTTTGAGGGGACTTCGATGGGCGAATATAACCCTTCTTGAGTTCTTTTCCGATGAACATGCGTACTTCGTCCATTTCCGCATCCGATAACAGAATTACTCTACCCTTTTTGGGAGCGAAGTCTGGTTTTAGATCTATCGTGTGATCCCAGGGTTTTTGTTCTGGCATTCTTTTGGATTTGTTCTTGGAAAATACGTCAAGGAAGTCGTGGTATGTTTCGGGCACTTTCTCCTTGAGTCCTTCTTCTATACTACAGTTATAAATAAGCTTGATAGGTTCATTAAAAGGTCCATCACCCATAATATGACAGTAGGGTGTGCAACGAGGGAAAGAAATAGTTTTAGTGACCCAATCTATAGTGGGATTATGCCGAGCCAGCCAGTCATAGCCGACAATGAGGCGGTGGGTTCCTAGTTTAGAGACATAGGCTTCCAGGACCTCATAATGGCTGGCAATCCCAATAATTAAAGTGACAGCGTGGGTTACTTGGCCTATTGCTCCATTAGAGCTGTCAGCATTTTTCACCGAGATAGGGTTAGCAATTTTATAAGTAGGAATACCATGAGAGAGCACATAGTCCTTGTCAATAAACGTGTGAGAAGCGCCTGAATCTAGAAGGGACTTAAACGATCGAGATCGCCAACTTCCATCTTCATAATTCAGTACACGTGTCTCAAGTGACATTTCGCCACCGAATGACAACGTGCTTGC